>JAAEAF010003344.1:138055-254973 GCA_011037195.1 Triatoma infestans | reverse complement strand
GTGCGACCATTTGTCTCACCAAATCCAAGGAAAACTTGAAGCTCCCACATCAATGGCTTGTTCGCAGTACTCAACCTACAGGAACCCGGAACATCCTCAGACGATAAGCTGGCGAGCCAACAACAACGCTTAAAAACTGTAAGTAGCTCATCTGTCCTTAAACCCTCTAAACTAGTTCTCCCCAAAGAAACTATCCCTGAAATGGCCCAAATAAATTACAAAATCTCCAAAGAAGACTATGACCACATCCCCTACTTTGACGGAAACCCTTCCGAGCTAGCGTTCTTCTGCGAGATTGTCGAAAGTGCTTTCGCCACAGTCTGCGCAGAAAATATAATTGAACGAGATTACAACCACAACATCCTTTTTATAAAAGTTAAGAGTAGACTGCTAGGGCCCGCTAGAAATATACTTCTTTCACATAACGTGGACCATTTATTAAATTTATTAAAATACTTGAAAGAGAGTTTCGCTGACTCGAGATCTTACGAGATCCTCAAAGATGAAATCCTACAAACTAAAATGCATGCTAGAGAGTCTCCCATTGACTTCGTCAATAGGGTACAGGAGTTGCGAAATTTAGTTTATATTAGACTAAAACTAGACGGACTCACAGCAGACGCCCTGAAACAATTAATAACCCGAGTCGACCGGGAAATAATCTTCCACATCTATAAATGCCTGCCCCCGACATTAAGCAACCACATTATGATTTTTGATCCTAGCACACTAGACGAGATACGAAACATTATCTACAACAAATGTTCGTTCATTGTAGCTAATTTAAACTCCTCTCACGGTCCTAAGAGGCCCAACCAACCATTTCGGAAACCAAACCAATACCAGCAGCCTTACAGACCGAATACCCAATACTCTTATAGACCGAATCCACAATACGTCCCAATGAATCAGACCCCTAACTACCAGTACCAACCAATTGAATATAATCCCAGGCCTATGGAACAAAGACCTCAAACTTCTCTTTACCGACAACAACCGCAACCACAACTGCAACAACCTCAACGATCAAATTTTGGACAATCTATAAATCCAAACAATCCCAATAACCCGAATAACCCTAACCATCCTTTTAATCGACCCAGATTACCTCCTGGTTACTTTTCCCAAAATACGGTGTCTATGCGTACTGCAGGCAGACCCAGGTTCAAAGATTACATTTCTCCTCACGAACTGACGCATTGCCAAAATGACGAGCAACCTGAAAAGTACTCTGAACCAGACAAAGCTTACGAAAACAGACTTTCCCGCTTAGAGAACTCACTAGACAAAATAACTGAAAAGTTCGATCATTTTTTAGACGTTGGCCACGGGAGCCAAGAAGGCCTCCCGAATTCAACCTAAACCTAGTAGACAAGTCTCTCCCACACTTTGAGGACAGATACGGACTGAATTGGCTCATCGAGACCGGATCAGCGGAAAACTACATAAATCCCAACGTTGTCCCGACTGACATAACACTATCCAACGACCCATTCATAATAACTACACCCGCTGGAAAGAAGAATGGAGAACAATCTTGCACCCTCAGCATACAAGACACATTTCACGTAAACTTAGAAACTAAATTCCATGTATTCCCCTTTTCTGACAAATACGACATACTCTTAGGACACAAAACTATGCAGGCACTAGGAATGAGCATAGACTTAAATAAGAACATCCTTTCTTACCCTCAGGGTATAATCCCCTTAAAATTTACACTTGATATCCCTGAAAATAACTTAAACGTAATAAAATTAGAACAGGGAGTTAATTTTATAGAACTTCCGGTAAAAAATAAAGAATTAAAAACGGATTAATTAATCAGAATATAGAAATAAACGATAAGGTCACAATAAAAGAAGGCCTTTATAGCATTAGGAATAATAAAATCTTGTGCGAAGTTGAATCCAAGGAAGTCATGGCCATTTGCCCCGAACCTATGGATATCGACGAACCACAGGAAATTAGCATAAATATACCAGACGTAGTAGTGACCAATTGTCCCGAAATGTCTGACGATACTAGATTAAGAGAAATAAAAAAGGAAGTCCCTAGGTTAATTAGAACGGAGCACATGAACTCAGACGAGAAAAATAAAATAATAGAATTAGTAAGAAACTACCCCCAAATAATTAAAAGAGAGCACGACAGACTAAGCTGTACCGATTTACTGAAACATAAAATTCGAACCACTGACGAAAACCCAGTTTACACTCGAAACTATAGATACCCGGAAATCTATCGAAAAGACGTACAAACGGAAATTGACAAACTACTGGAAAACAAAGTAATACAACATTCTAACTCCCCCTATAACAGCCCAATTTGGGTAGTACCAAAAAAACCAGACGCCTCAGGTAAAAAGAAAATACGAATGGTTATAGACTACCGCAAACTTAATAACAAGACAGTCGAAGACAAATTCCCCCTTCCTAATAATGAAGACTTATTCGGTAAATAGGACGCGCGACTTACTTCTCCGCGATCGACTTAGCGTCAGGGTTCCATCAAATCGAGATGGACCCCGAATCAGTCCCCAAGACAGCATTCTCCACTGAAAACGGACACTACGAATTCCTACGCATGCCCTTCGGTCTTAAGAACGCCCCCCCCCCCACTTTGCAAAGGGCGATGAATTCCATCTTTTCTAGGATCCCTAACGTACTAGTATACATGGACGACATTATCATTTTTTCGGACAGCTTGGAAGAGCACATAAAACACCTCAAGACGGTCTTTGACAAACTTAGGCAACATAATCTAAAAATTCAGCTTGACAAGACGGAATTCTTCAAACGCGAACTTCTCTTTTTAGGACACATCATCTCCGACAAAGGCATACAACCTAACCCGGCAAAACTAGACGCTATTGCTAAATTTCCACTTCCCAAGACACAGAAACAAATCAAACAATTTCTCGGACTTACAGGCTACTACCGAAAAATGATCAAAAACTATGCCAAGATAGCCAGACCTCTAACCCTCTCACTAAGAAAAGACAAAGACATCATAATTGACGACAGCTATAAACAAGCCTTTGAGACGTTGAAATCCCTCCTACAGAATAGTCCCATCCTGCAACTGCCTAACTTCGAGAAACCCTTTATCCTCACAACAGACGCCTCCAATTATGCTATCGGAGCCGTCCTATCCCAGAACATAGACGGAAAAGACCTCCCTATTTCCTTTGCCTCTCGCACACTAAATAGACAGGAGGAGAATTACTCCACTATAGAAAAAGAACTACTGGCCATAGTTTGGGCCTGCAAACACTTTAGACCATACATTTACGGACGCAAATTTACAATACAGACAGACCACAGACCATTACAATGGTTACACAACTTAAAAGAGCCAAACGCTAAACTCATCCGATGGAAATTACAATTAGCTGACTTTGACTTTGACGTCAAGTACGTACAGGGAAAGACTAACGTAGTAGCAGACGCACTATCACGAAACCCGCCAGAAGAAAAAGACCTAAATGCCCTAGAGACCTCGTCCCCAAGTCCAAATCCAGACGAAGTCCTGGACGAATTCCTCTCGGCCCCTTCACCTGAGAATAGTGACGACATCCTAGAAGACTTAGCCAGAGCCCTAAACATTACCGCCGAAGACGACAATGAAAACATTACTGCCGAAGACGACAATGAAAGCCTACAAACGCAACACTCCCAAGAATCCTCTAACAGCCAAATTAAAATAATTGACGACAAAACACGCTGCATTAACGTGGAAAAATTCAAAATTGTTCTAACCCGAGGCAACCCCGAGACGAAAATTCCAATCGACAGACCGTTTAACAAAACACGGTACAACTGGTACACCAGGTACCCATACTCTAACGACATAGACGAATACTGCCTAGAGTACTTACAACCGAACCATACGTACGGCGTCCTGTGCTCACCTCCTATAGAAAACTCCATTGACGAACAGATATATGACCAAATCTTTGTTCACCTGTCCAACATAATAAAAGACAAATTTCCAACAGTCAAACTCAAACGCTACTACACCAAAAGACTAGACATAACAGACTCCTCGGAACAAGAAGAAACTATTCAAAATTATCATGTCGGCAAAACCGCACACCGTGGTATACATGAAGTGTACAGAACCCTAACTAAACGTTACTACTGGCCAAAAATGCTAGAACAGATAACAAAAGTAATCAACAACTGTTCCCTTTGTAAGGAGGTAAAATACGAGCGTAGACCGATACGACAAATTTATGAAATTACCCCTACTCCTTCCAAACCTTTCGAGAGACTACAAGGCGACATACTACACTACAACGGGAAGCAAATCTTTACACTCATTGACTGTTTCTCCAAAAAACTATACGGTTATCCAATTAGAACCTCCTCTGCCCACGAAATCGTCACTTCCTTAGAACACTATCTATTCTATTCCCTTGCCCTAAGACAATTCAATTTGACAACGGAACAGAATTTAAAAACGGACTAGTTGAAAACTTTCTAAAATACAATAACATAGACACCCACTTTACTACCCCAAACCATTCAGACTCCAACGGACTAATAAACCGAGCCCATTCAACACTAATTGAAATTCTAAATATAATCAAACACGGAAAAGACTACACCCTCAATAAAATTCTAAGACTAGGACTAATAGCCTACAACAACGCCATAGTTTCTAACCTCAAAATGGCACCAAACGACATCACCTTCGGAATACAAACTACCACTTACGCGCAAGACCTGGTTTTAGAACAGAAAGTTAAAGAATACCATGAAGACAGGGAATTGGTAGCCCGCGCTATTAAAGAAATTATCGAAAAAGAAAAAGAAACACGGACTAATAGACTAAACCAGACCAGAGAAAATATCGAAATTCCGGAAGGCGAAATTTACATACGAGACAAACAATATGGCAAAGCCAAGCCAAAATTTAAAAGGGGAAACTATTCTCAAAAAACTAAATTAGTAACCACTCAGAGGAAATCTTTTAATGTGCATCCTAATCTATTAAAAAGACCGAGAAAATTCACACAGCAACTTATCTCTGTTACAGACGCAGGGGCAAGCAATGATGCACATATCACAATCGCTGACAATGGGGAACCTAGCAATCCTGCACATATTGCAACTGATAGCAATGAGTAATCTAACCACCACCTTAGAGATAACAGACTTCACATCCGGCTCTGGAATGTTGCCTATTGCCTTCCGCCCAGCTTACGTCCTAGATAGATACTATACGTTTATACATATCGCTGACGTGCAATTAATTGACATAGAATTAGATAAGACTTTTACCGTTATCAGCACCACGTACCAACTCAACAAGACGAACCAAATAAAATCACTCTTTAAATATTATTATTACCTTCGTAATAAGTTAGACCATTTAACCCTTAACAAATCCAGACCTAAACGGGGACTCATTAATGGCCTAGGCAAAGCCATTTCCTGGTTAACCGGAAACATGGACAGTGACGACAAGGAACGATACGACAAAGTTATTAACACTATTGAACGAAACAGTTTTCACCTCCAAAATAACCTAAAAACCCAAATGGCAATAAACAGGCGAGTAATTGAAGAGTTCAATCACGATATACAGATTATACGAACCAACAATGACAAAATGACAACCTTCTTCTCCAACCCTGTAGTTAGCCAGATTGAGCTAAATCAGCAATTCAATTCTATCCTCTTTAACCTGGTCCTTATCGCAAACAAAATTGACGACATGGAAAACTCTCTAGAATTCTGTAGATTAAACACTATCCATTCTAGCATCTTTCTTCTCAAAGATCTTGAGTCACTACAACGATCTCACAATGTAAGCTTCATAACCCCTGACATAGAAGCACTTTGGCAATTAAGCAGGGTACACTGCTCAATAAAAAATTGGAACGTCTACTATTTTATTAGCGTTCCCCCAAAAACCCCTTCCTTTGAGACGTACTTCCTCTTATCCTATCCTATAGAGAGAGACAACCACCTCCTCACAATTCATGTCCATCCACCTTTGATCCTAAAAATCCAAGATGAGTTATTTACAGCCACCTGTGAGGAAATCAACAGCGCTATGTACTGCCGCAACAAAACCAGCATCCAAAACGATTGTTTTCGCCAACTCATCACCAACATCAACCCCGTAGCATGCAAGACGGTATACACATCAAGTGCACCATTTATCAAATACATCCCTTTTGTGGACCACTTTTTAACTTTCAGGACCAATAGAATTGTAATAAGAAAAGACAACCATAATGACACTATATTCTTGACCAACACTAGCCTCATAAAATTAAACAAAGACGAAACTCTACTAGACAGCAAAGCCATACCCATATACAAGGATTCCAAAGGCATAGTGACAACTACACAAGTGTTCACTCACACCAACATAAACATATCTTTTGAAAATCTGCACAAAATCAACCTAAAGATGGAACCACTGGAGTTACTAGAGGAAACACCCAGGGACTCGGCACATCTCTACTATTTTATTATCATTCCAATACTTCTACTCCTGTTGCCCCCTTTGTATGTTTACTATGTCTGTAGAAAGAAGGCGAATCCGGGCGCAACAGAAGGAGACCAACTACAACCCACACCTCGACATATCTACCCTGGACTTCCGTGCCAATTGTCGCAGGAGCTCCAAACTTGAGGAGGGAGGAGTTATAACACTACCTCTAGGAAAATTACCACTGCTACGTCAGCAGGAGCTGACAACATATAAATACTCCCACCGGCCAGCAGGCAGGCAGTTCCAAGCTCACTCAGTACCGGTCACCATCTACGTCTTACAAGTATTCAGTGCTTTATTAGTAAACTGGGGTATGGTGTTTAAACAATTATTGTAACTTTATTTCAAAATAAATCTTTTAAAAAGTAAAATGTCGGTTCTAACATAACCTTTGGGTTAGTGTATTCTGTTTTTCCCCCAAAACAACACACAACAATAAATAATATAATCTATTGGTTTGTGTGTGTTTGTTTTTGTTTTGGGAGAAACAGCACAAATAAAACCATGACGCTGTAACTTGATTTTCCGTTCATCCGTTTCATATAAAGAGAGGAACTAACAGGAAGGTTTAGTTCTGTTACCATTTTTTTTTTTTATATTTTCCTAAATATCTTGAGAATAATGATGAGTCGTAGTTAAATTGGGCTCTCTCTCGACTCCCCGACCCTGGAAAGGCGATATTTGCTACTGACGAGATCTTCAAAATGATGTAATAACACGGAGTATTATTATAGGGATGAGGAGAGATTACTCCATATTTTAAACCAGTTTTAGATGATTTAAAACACTGTTTATGTTAAACTATGGCAACAGTTTTCTAAATATGTCTAAATTATTTATCTTCTAAATTACTGAAACGATTGTAGAAAAAAAAAATGTAATATGGAACATTTTGAGTGAACCCCCAAATAATTAATAATTACTAAGTTTTGAATAAAACTTGTTTTAGATATGATCATATTACAGAGATTATCTATTGAAATATTTTCATTTTTATTAGAGATGTTAGAGATGCTGTCGAATAGACTACAATGTTTTCACATTCGGGGAAATTTTTGTATATCAAGAACCAACAAATGAAATGCAATACTTCCCCACCATCACTGTATATTATGTATGGATAACCAAAGATTTAGCAAAAACTCCAGATGAAGAAAATCTTGTTATGTCAGAATTGTAAAGAATGCAGTAACAATAATATACTATGAGTGTCTTAACAATAATATACGTATAGTATGAGTGTCTTATTACCAAAATATATATATATATATATAAAAATAAATAATTTTGGAAAAAATATAAACTAATATTAAATTTTTGCTAGCAGTTAAAGCTCCTCTTTTCCATATCTCTAAGTATAAAGAATTTAAAAACAGAAGACAAGAGAGGAAGCTGCGGTAGAGAATCAACAAGTAAAATTCTTGTAATACCTTTTTCTTCTTCTAGTAAAACTGTTACAGTCTGCGACTAAGTTTTTTCCAGTTTAGGGTTGGGTAATAGTGGCAGAGAACAGCTGTGATGCTGCATCTTCACAGCTGGTAGGATACTGAGAACTCTTCTTTTTTAAGCAGATTTAACAAGAACAAAGCATCTTCTTTTTCTTCTTGCTTCTTAACTTTAGTCCATCATACAGTCCCTCAGTATATATATCGTCGAATTCTTTCTTCTGTTCTCTTCTTCCTTCAATAAAATTCTCCGCACTCCTTCATATGAACGCTAACAGTATCATTCTTACATTTCAAAATGCTAAAACTTGTTATGTAAGTATTTTTTACTCGAACATATTTGAGTAAAAACTACTACATATATTAAAATAAGCCCCTATGTTTATATACATGATTTTGTTTCGAATACATAATTTAATAAGTAGACTGGGCGTTTTGTAGTGCCCCAACGACTACATTAGAGGTTCTGCTGGGGTTGCCTCCTCTTCATCTTTTGATACAGGCGGAGGCGAGGGCCAGTGCTTACAGACTAATGAACAATGGCCAATGGAAGTATAGAAGCTCCCTAGCCAAGCACTTGGGCATTATTCAGAAGGTAGACCCTGGCCCTATCCTTAGGATGGCTGGGGATGTGAGTTGTCCAACATTCCACTTTGAGCTCCCCTTCCAAGTGATAGTAACGTCACGGTCGGAGTGGGCTAAAAGCTGGGAGAAACGGGGCCGGATTGGGGGATCCTGGTTTACGGATGGGTCCAAAATGGCCTGCGGAACTGGAGCCGGGATTTATGGGGTCAAGCCGGAGGTACGTATTGCGAGGCCTCTCGGTGGTTACTCCACAGTGTTCCAGGCTGAAGTTTATGCAATAAAGATCTGTGCTGAGGAGAACCTGCGTATGGACTCTAGAAATAGAGAGATATGCATCTTCTCGGACAGCCAGGCTGCGCTGAACGCTCTTCGGGCGTTCAGAATCACCTCCCCTTTGGTCAGGGAGTGTAGAGACTCCCTGGAGGCATTATCCCGGCACAACAAAGTGCGGCTAGTATGGGTGCCGGGGCATAAGGGGATCATGGGAAATGAAATAGCCGACCAACTGGCCAGGGAGGGAGCGAATACTCCCTTCCCTGGGCCGGAACCTGCTCTAGGGGTGGCCAAAAGTATGGTGAGAGCTGCTCTGAGAAACTGGACTCGGAGGGAACATAACCGATACTGGAGGCTGAGTACTGGGGCGAAGCACGGCAAAATGGTCATGCCTGAGCTGTGTGAAAGAAGGACCAGATACATCCTGGGTCTAAGCAGGTATCAGATTTCTCTGATAACGGGCCTGTTTACTAGGCATGGCAGGTTCAAAAAACATCTACACAAGGTGGGGTTGGTGGATGTAGAGCCCTTGTGCAGACTGTGTCAGGAGGAGGAGGAAACGGCATCTCACCTGTTGTTTGATTGCGTTGCAATCGGCAGACTGAGGTACGAGATCTTCGGCACGTTGAGACCGGAGGTAATCGTGCTCCAGGAGGGACTGGTGGGGAAGCTTTTGGACCTCATGAAGAGGGAGGGCTTCCACTACTAGGTTTGAGGGGTTGGCACAATAAGCCTCAATGGGAGGCTGCAGTGTCTGGGTCTTAGTCCCCCCCCTGCATCATTCTAATTCTAAATTCTAATAGGTAGACTAGATTGAGTTTTAAAAATATATATATATATATATATGATCATTTAGTAAGCAAAATTGGGTGACCGAAAATGTTTCCTTTTAAACCAATAAGACAAATAAAACTGTTTAACCAAATGGGACAATAGAAAGAAATTCAAAGTCCAAGTTACTTACTGGGACTGCCCAAATCATAGATTAAATCCTAGCAGTTTTCTCTCTCCCAAACCCCTAAGTAAGAAGAAATACGGCAACCGTGTCAAATTTTCGAAATTAAGATTTTACAGGAAGTGTGTGTGTGTGTGTGTGAGAGAGAGAGAGAGAGAGAGAAGGAGAAAACAAAATATCTCAAAAATTGCAAACGAATAACCACAAGTTCAAAATTGGTATTCCGTTTAAGGTACTATATAACCAAATCTCATAAGGAAGTTCCCGACAAAATCCATCCTATTGAAAATGCGACATTATAATGGATGTGTTGTATTGAGAGAATTGGTTTTGTTTGATGAGTTAAGAAGAAGACTTGGTTTAATACTGGTTAACTGATATATTAATAAATAGACACAGACCGCCTGGACTTTACAATAGAGAAATGTTTAAGGTAGAGTATTGAAATGACACGTGGCGATAGGATGTATTGAACTGAATTCAACTGTGTTTTTATGGATTGTCCGTCGTTATATTTATACAGCTTCTCCCACTCCAGTCCGAAAGAGTGGTTGAGCTTCTCTTGCTCTCTTTGGTTGCTGTTACAAAATTATTGAATCTTTTCCAGTTTTTCGTGATTTTCTCGAAAAAGGCTCCAATATTATTCTTTAAAACTCGTATTGTACAATAAATAACGAGAAATTTAAAAAAAAATAATAAAACCGAGCACTTTTTACACCCTATTATCTCAACTTCTGGTAGACTCTGTACAGTAAATACAGCAAAGATAATTAATAATATTTATTAAGGTGAGATACCTGGGGTGGGTTCTGATTAATGGAAAACAGCCAAATATAAATTGTAGTGAAAATATTGAGTGGACTGTATATAATATAATATAATGGTGAATAAAATGGGAAATGAAAATTTGTTATTATATGGACAAAAATGAATTTACAAATTAAACTTAAAAAGTGGGGAGCAAATATTATTTATCACTTTCAATAGCCAAATGAATGGCGCTTATCTTGAAACGCAGAATCCTGTTACCAGTGCAGGAAGACCCACTCATGTGTCCTTAGCCCATATCGTGGTAATGGGAGAAGAGAAATAGGAATAAAGCTTATGTGCCTGTAACTCGTGAGTCTTGATCCATACACTGCTGCTTGGCCGCTAATTGTAGATAATAATTAAATGAGCTCCCAGAGGCTGCACAGTAGGAAACCATGAAGTCGGAAGTAACAACCATGTGATTTCACACTAACCTATGTAAGCCGAGAGAACCGAGCCGCTAAGTCGACAAAAGGACTAGTTTATTAATACTACCCAGGAATACCAGAAGTAACAAATTTGGGTTTTAACAATTAAGGGCAACCGAACTGGCATGAATGGTATAGGTATTACACTGCGAACTATTCAAGTAAATGTAGCATAACGACTTACTTCTTCGAGCTTAAAATGGTAACTGACTGAGAGGAGAGAAAATGCATAGGTTACCCCCTCTCTATGCTTTGGGCACAGCGTAATAAATTAGTAAATATCAGAGACATTTTCCGTGGTAGCCTGCTTCATTTTGTGGTCATCGACCGGTTTCGGGCGTTCGCCCATCTTCAGGATGCGTTTTTCAGACAGTGTGGCAACGCAGACTTGCACAGAGCTAATTCAGTTAAAACAGAGCTAACTCAAGTTTAAATAAAGTTAAAAACACCAGTCAGTGTGTAAAACTGAATTTGCTCTGCGCAAGTCTTTGTTGCCACACTGTCTGAAAAACGCATCCTGAAGATGGGCGAACGCCCGAAACGGTCGATGACCACAAATGAAGCAGGCTACCACAGAAAATGTCTCAGATGCTTTCCAGCTCTGCGGAACCAACCACCACAACAAATTAGTAAATTATTATTAAGGTAATACAATACCCTCCCGAAATAAAATTATTGTACGCCATTGGCGGTAAATTTGAATTTATATTAAAAACCGAACACGTACACTTTAATCATATAAATAGCTATTACTTTTATTTGAACCATTTCCCCGAAAAAATTGTAATTCTTAGGGAGGGGATTTCTGAGGAAACAGTAGCGTTCACCTTTGTACTAAAGTATCCACTTCAGCTCAGCAATGTATTGGAAAATCATGTAACCGCAAATGCAACTTTACGCAACAAGTTTTCGAAGTTTTTTTTTTCAATTTTCTCGAAATTGATTATAACGATTTCCTTTAAATTTGAAATGTTAAATGCATCGATATAAACCTAACACTTTTATTGAGAAAATCCCCCCCCCCCAAGTTGATTTTAGGTAGTTTTGCAAAATTAATGGCGTTAAATTTTAAATGTTACAGTTATGAATTTAGTTCAATGTTTATTGGCTCTCTCTTCTGAACTCAATGTAAATCATTCACTAGCTGCCCGGATAGGTACATGTATACATAGGTATATGAAGGGGAAGTATGTTTGTACATAGGAGAAGATGTTCTTGATCCACGTACTAAACTTTTTAAAAAAGTTAATCTTGTGACGTTAATGAGGTTTTAGGGAAAGATGCCGAGTCAAATCCATTCACAAGTACTAGTGCACTAACTGTAGAACTGGCAGTGTCTAAAACCGCCAACTCTGTTGTATGGGAAAGGTAAAAAAGGACATGTAGGATAACGTCGCATGAAGCCGCCAGGAGAATGGATACTTGCTAAGTTGTCTAAAAATAGAAGAGAAAGTAAAAAACCATCTTTCCCTTGAATTTCTACAAAAGAATGAATGTGGCATGTGACGAAAAGTGAATTTTCTGACGAAATCCTGACGAAGGTGGTGGTCAATGATTTGATCGCGGTCAACGGTATTTCCGGTGCAAGAAGCAAGTAGGCTATATGAAAAAAGTTAATGTAGTGCGTTTTTCTGGATACTATGAAAAAAGAATTCATCAAGAATTCGTTCCTGATGGACTTTCCATGAATTCCGACCTTTATCGCCAACAACTAGATAGAATGTACTGAAAAATGGACCGAAACAAATGGTAGAATCTACTACCATTTGTTTCGGTCCATGACACTCTTTCTTTGCGGTAGGAAATTTAATAACTTCGTCAAAGATGAACCTGGAGTACAGGAGTTTTTTTTTAATCCAATCCCAAGGAATGGTATAAGCGAGGGATCCAAACATCTGGATCAACCTGTACATGCGTAGGCGTGAACTCGGAAGCGTTAGAGGGGCTTAATGAAGCACGCAATTATGAAAATTAACAGGGCAATAAAGTTTTAATTGGCTCACCTTGAAGATGCGGTTATATGAATGAGAAGCGTATGTTGAGCCAGAGAAGCTGTGAAAGACGCTAGGAAGCGTAAAAGGGTACAAAGGAGGCTGCGTACATGTGTAAATATGTTCGTATATGGGTGTGTATGAAAGGAAGTTGCGGGAAAGGTAATTAATGAATGAAGCGGAACGGAAGCGTGCGTTCGTTGATGCGAATAAGACCTCTCGGAAGCTGTTGGAGACAGAGATGAAAGATCTGTGCTGTAAGCGCAATTCACCCGGGGAGGCGGTGAAATCTAATGATGAAGCAGTAAATGATGATGCAGAGAACAAATGCACACACATGCGCGTGAAGCGAGCCAAACCACAAGTGAAGAAAAGAGATGATTAATCAGGGAAAAGGGGGTGGCTGTGGAGAGGAAACCAACATCCGGAGACGCGAGAGAAGGCGCCAGAGGATTGGCGGGAGAGAATTAAAAAGGTGGAATAAAACAGGATGTCTGGTCGGTCGACGTGGGCGCACGCGGAAGTTTTACTCTACAGGCATAACCGGGCAAGAAGACGCAACACATTAACAACGGGCTATATTTTAAACATTGATACAAAATTCATAAACATCAATGAGACAGATGAATGGTTGATTTTTTTTCTTTAAACGGTCATTTTTTTTTTTAGACATCCCATTATAATGTGAGCAATGTTCACAAAGGTTATTTAGCTTGGAATGTATATGTCTGCTGAATATTATTTGCCAGGATAGCCTTGTAACATCTGCGCATTAATTCTTGCTTAGCCCTATCTTCCAAATAACAGAATTTTGTGGTTTAAGTCTCATTATAGTAATATTTCGTTCACCAATCACCTAACACATTAATGAATTTAATATGATCAATTCATAAACTCAAATTAAATTTGATCAAATTCATTAATGAATTTAATTGCATTTTCCTTAAATTAATCTTTTTACAAAAATCATTGGTTTAAAAGATGAAAATAATTTCCTTTTCCTTCCTGGAAATCAATACAGCTTCAGTTTATTACGTTAATGGGCCCTTTAACTTCCGGTACATCAATTTACCTGGTAACTTTACTTAAGATTAACAATGCCCAAGGAATATAACAGAATATCTACCTTAAACAACAACAACAAATAACTTTCATGATTATAGAAAACTTTAATACCAAACAAATAATTTAACTTTTCTATTGAAAATAAACAATGAAAATAACTTGCTATTAAATTCGCTTCAAACTAAATGTCAGAACTATGGAAAATGCGCAATAGCAATTTCATTTGTTTATGGTTAGTGACAAAGCTGTCATTGTTAATCCATGGTATATAGTACTTCGCGTTATTTCAGCACCACCTGTCTACCACACAATAAATGTCTATATCTTTTCTGTCATATGGTATTTTCTTTTTACTGTAAATGTTTTTCATGTACAGCAAAACTTTTTATAATTCTAGAGGAAGATATTAAGAATTTTATTCGCGAGTTCCTAATGCAGGCCTCCTTACGCTGCTGACTATTTCCTAAATAAGTACGAATATCGTCACAGTCCTCCGTTTATGTTTTCAGAAAAAATACTGGGACATTCCTACCCAGCCTTTGCAGATGATACTGGCAATACTTACCGCTCACAAAGGTCCCGTAACATCAACAAGAAACCTTAAATCCATCTTTCTTCTTTGGAACCAAGAATTTAAGAAATGGCAAATAAAGCTAAACAAACAAACGCCTAGTATAAAATCCTAGACTGAAACGACAAGAACTGAACAGCTGCTTTAGGCTGCTTAAAAGACTATTGACAACAGATCTAAACTGACATTACAAAATAAGCGATTAATATACAACTCAGTCTAAAAAATTTTCTGGACATATGGAACAGAACTTTTGGGCTCTGCTAAGCGTTTCAACGAAACCAATTTTTTAATCAAAAATTCTCTCACTACTTGTCACCAAACTTAATTTGCACACTCTCCTCAAATAACCCATTATTGTTGTGGTTGGTTCCGCAGAGATGGAAAGCATCAGAGATATTTTCCATGATAGCTTGCTTCTTTTTGTGGTCATCGACCGGCTTGGGGCGATCACCCATCATCAGCATGTTTTTGTCAGTGTAATAATACAGACTTGCCACAGAGCGAATTCAGTTGATACACACTCAACTGATTGTATTGTTGAGTGTATCAACTGAATTTGCTCTGTGGAAGGCTGCGTTATTACACTGTTTGACAAAAACATCCTGATGATGGGCGATCGCCCGAAACCGGTCGATGAAACCACAAAAAGAAGCAGGCTATCACGGAAAATATCTCTGATGTTAAATAACCCATTTGTGAACCACTTGGTTTCCTCTTCTCATAAGAAACTCCATAAAATCCCAATCCTGCCGTACAAATCCTTTAGCCACTCTCGAACTTTTCTGAACAATCCTACCCGTCGTCTAAAACGTCAGTGACTAAAGAGATCATTTAGTGACAGTGAATGATTTGGGATGCTCCTACACTGGGTAGCTACTCCATTCGTTTAGTGACTTTATTTTTGTTAGTTTATTTTATTTATTTATTTTTCATTATTATTATTTTGCCTGTGAGCAGTAGCGCGTTGTAAATATATATTAAAACAATACTCTTTCAAGATAAATATAACACTATTTATTCAAGATAACTTCTAATCTAATCTAATCTAATCTAGAGCCCGGGACCTCCTAAGAAAATGCATTTACTTAGACCACCGATAGGCCCATAGTCTCCCCCCTCCCCGTACAAAGCTCAGATCAGCCCTGTCTAAATAAGAAACACCAGGACTGAGGAGAGAGAAATCCCCGATACTGGATTCGGCAACAATTATAAGCACCTAATTGCTGAAATCGCTTGACAATGTTTCGTCCTTCTGTCCATATTTCTTACCGAGTGGATCCGCAGTAAGACCCATTCTGTGTAAGGTGCTTCCTTAACAGGCAATGCTCTGTGACTAAGGCAGCGATTTTCCTGAGCTCTCTTGTGCGTGTTTAATTACCTTGCAAGAAACTCTTGGCGAGCCTTTGCCCCGCAAATACTTTTTCCAATAGAGAAATGTTTCCGTGTGAGCCAATTCTCAATGGCTCCACAAGCAGTTTTTTACGAGATGCTGCTGAAAGGCTCATGACCAATGGACAGTCGTGAGGCGCCCACCTTTGCCACAGTCTGTCAATCTCTTCGATCCCTTGAAGATCCCTTTTACGCCGGCATCTAATCTCGCCAGAGGCTAGATCGCTAGGGACTCCAATTCTTTACATTATTCAACGATCTTCACAAGCTTTTAATGCGCCCTTATCTTGCAGTCTTGAAAAGATAGCAATTCTTCTATCCGTTATACCCTTATTCTTAACATTAGGCACAGCTGAAATTGCCTAAAAGACTAATTATATGCTGATGCCGATGACAGAGCATTTAACATAGCCTAGAGCGCAAGGTGACTTGCTATATTTATATTTAAATGTTAATCCCAGTTCCCATTATAATGTAATAAACGCGTTGGATTGAGAAAAATCACCTCAAAAGCGCTGACTATTACACTTTGCCCACATCTGTCACTGCAGAGCTAAGATTGTCTCCCAGTCCACTTTGAGTGTATCTTACATCCTCTGCCCTGTACAGTACGAGCACCAAGCAGTTTTTTTTTATCTAAAAGCAACACAAGACTATTTGAAATTCATCTACAAACAGCATTCAGGAGAGTACAAATAACTACCAAGAAGTCTTCAACTTCCAAGAATTATTCAATCAGAACAAGTCTTCATTTAATTTTTTGTCTAGAAGCTAACTAACCAGCTACACGATCCTTAGACCAAGCAAGAGTTCTAACTGGCTATACTCTATCATTAACCGCTCTTCGCCCGGCTATTCTAAACTTCTCTTTATTCATTTCCCACATACAGACAAACGTATTATATAATCGTGCGCAAAAGTGAAGTAATGAATTTTGTTCATCATTCATCAACAATATCGGAATCAATGTTAGCTAGCAACCAGAATTCAATGATTCCTTCCACGATCCAAACAATTACTGTCATTGCAATTACTACAACATTGTCACTGCTTAAAAAACCAAACAAGCGGAAGAAGGTGGAATACGTTTTAATAGAATAATGTTCTAAAATTTATGAAATAGTTTGTTTGTTTTTCTGCTTCTTTTTTCGAAAAAAATTCCAAACACCAACATCAAATTTGTAATTATGAACTATTGTATAAACAAGTACAACTTTTATTTGGAAAATTTTCATCTATATTGATCCAATCATCTATGGAATTGATTGCCAAAATTCCGAGTTTGGAGAAAACTGGTGGACCGAAGGGTGACTCCACTAAACAATTCTTATCAGTTTTCTGCGTTTTTCTCAAAAATTATTTTATTTTTTTTTTTTTTGTAAATAGATATTCAATCAGGAATTGTTAAATACAAAACGGTATTGATGAACTGTCAGGTATTCCCGTTAAATAAATTAGTTCCATTCATTATTAATGTGTAATTGTTGACTGATAATTACCTTTGTCAAATTTTCATTAATTTGATCTCAAGAGGAAAGTTAATTATACTTTCTCCTCCAGGTTAAATCAATATTGATTAAAATGAATTTATATAAATAATATCTGTATTTTGTGAAACTCAAATTCTTTATCCACCAAACAATAATAACTGAAAACATTGAGAAGATAAGGGAAAACTAAGTTGAAAAAACAATAAAAAGTTCATAAAAAAGAAAAGTAAGAAGAAGTTCCAATCAGAGTTTTCTTCTCCATTTTGTTCCCTTCCTTTAACAAACAGATACTTTATCATTTTTCAAACTTTTTCCAACTAAATAAAATGGTGTCAACTATTCAATAAAATGTTATTTCAAATTTATTATGTTGTTGTCGTTATGATTGAAGTTATTTTGATTTAGAACTTTATTCTTAAATGATAATTGATTTTTTTTGAAATGTAGTTAGTGCATCAATTTTTTTTGAAAAAAATTACTGGAGACGTTTTCCAGTAAATCGCCATAAAAAAAAAAAAAAATCCACTCAGAAAAGTCTGTACTGATAAAGTGGTACTTCCGGTTGATCGATTTTAATCAAAACTTTATTGTCAGGTTCCCTGGTAGAACTTAAAGGAAATATCAAGTTTGAACTTCCTGCTGATCATAAAACATAGACGCACAACTTTTTACTTTCTCCTTTTTATTCCGATTCAAGGCACCCCAAAAAGTGTTTGTCCGGTGAATAACTCGATATCAAAATTTTGGCACATTTACTTCCCTCTTAACAGCAGTTAAAGAAAGTAAAAATATCTGGTATGATACACTCTTTCTCTTAATCCTGTTCTCAAAATTATAATTGAGAAAGGTTATAATTTGTGTATCAAATATAACGAAATTCATCGAAAACTGAAAAATCTGTTCAGTAAAAGCGCACTTCCGGCTAACAAATTTTCTTAAAACTTGGAATTTAAGCTATCTATTTATTTCTGATTAATTATGTATTGATGATAGAATTATATATATATAATCAACTAAGATACCACTTTAGAGAAAGCTGTAACCCCGACGCTCCCCGAAAAATGCCCTTAAATGAATTTTCCCAGAGAAATGTTTAAAATAAAAGTTATAGATCTTTGTATGTTTAGTTTATATACGCTGTTTCAAGAAAATCGTCGGAGCCATTTTTGAGAAAATCGCGAAAAAGTGAATAAATCATTTGGTAAAGTGGTAAAGTAAACGCACTTCCGATTATCCGATTTCTTCAAACTCGGAATTTCAACAACATATTTAATTTTAATTAACATTATTTAGATGATAGAATTGCCTAATAAACTGAAATAGCACTTTAGATGAAAACCTAACCCCACCCCTCCCCCATAAGTGCCCTTAAATGAATTTTCCCAGAGAAAATGTTTCAAATAAAAGTTGTAGCTGTTAGTATGTGTAGTGATATACCAAGTTTGAAGAAAATCGTTGGAGCGATTTTTGAGAAAATCGCAAACACGTGGGAAAAAAAACTACTAGTAAAGTGGTACTTCCGGTTAAGGAATTTTGACAGATGATCCACTGTCGGATCACATGATGACATGTAAACGGAATATCAAGTTTGAACTTTCTACAATTTTTCGTTTTTGAGCAATGCTCTTCACACACACACACACACACACACACACACACACACACATACCATTTGCTAAAAACCACTTTTTTGGACTCAGGGGACCTTAAAACGGATATTTCCGGTGAAAACTTAATATCCAAATTTTGACACGATTACAATACTTCCTCTTACTAGGAGTAAAAGGAAGTAAAAAAGAAGCGAATTAATTAAGTTCAAATTT
The DNA here is from genome assembly GCA_011037195.1 of Triatoma infestans. Lineage (NCBI taxonomy): Eukaryota > Metazoa > Arthropoda > Insecta > Hemiptera > Reduviidae > Triatoma > Triatoma infestans. The sequence goes on along the minus strand of JAAEAF010003344.1, from coordinate 235,632 downwards.
TCAGCACGTTTTTAAATCTTACAAAACTTGTTTCTAAATAAGGTTAAAATGAATTAATCATATTCATCTTAACACTAAAGACAAGAAAATTGTTTAATTCTAAAGGTGTAATAGAAATTAATTAAACAACGATCAAGATATATATATATTGTAAATCGGCCCAAAATAGATGTACCAGGTGTACTGAATTTGTCCATTATATTATATTTCATCGCATATCACTTAGTAGTTTAGTTGGGTTAGTTAAATAACTTTAGTTATTACAAACTAACCTTGATCAATAAATAATATATTTTTTACTAACTTCCATAATTTATTTATTTGAATAATTTATTTAAAAAACCAAACATGAACAGAAAATTAACATTAATACTGAATTTAAGTAAGTGAATGGAAATTTAATGCAAGCAATCGTTCACATAAAGTAATTAACAACTATTCTTCTTATTGCCGCAATCATTACAATCGTAAGTAGCAAATTTTCTTCATAGTTTCTGTACAGTTGGAATAAACTTTAATATTACTTTTAATGATTGGTAGTCGGGGAACCGTAACTATATCTGTTAGTTTTGGGATACAAGGAGCTACACAGACAGTGCCTCGGTCAGTCCTTAGTAAAACTAATAAGGGCAATTCTCGTATAAGACCTAACGTCATTGAAACCGCAAAATATTTTCCGAAAAAATATTTTGTTTTCCCAGAAAAATATTTCAAGTAAAAGTGGATAGGGAGAAAAATGAATGAAGGGCAGAGCGACCGAACGGAGGGTGATGATTGTTGGTAGCGAGCGTAGTAGAATAGTAGCGTTGGCTGATGTTAGCCAAATCGTGCCCACCTCAAGCGATATATATACATCCAACGCTCTTTCTAAGTTCACCAACCATCATCACTCGTCAGTCGATCACTCTATTATCTCATTATATTATACTCTCTTCTCCTTTCTAATTAAGTTTAAGTAGAATTTGTATAATAAGTGCAATAATGGGGTTTGTGTTTTGTAATTGTAGCAGGATTAATGTGAGTAATGGGAACTTTGTGAGAGAAGAGTGTTCGAGCGAAGAGTTATGAATTTGGTAGCGTGATAAATAATAGTGTAGCCTAGGTGATATGTATGGTCTGAAGAGAGATATAGCTAGTTAGAACTCTTACTTGTACTAACGGTAGATTAACTAGTGTAAGAGAAAGTCGTGTGCATGTTTCACACCAGATTCTTTCACATTTCCTTTATGGCTCAGTAATAAATCACATTTTTCGGTTCTTGAATAAGAATGTTCTTAGAACAAAAGCAATTTGAAATTCAAATTATCCAACTATTCTATCTTTTGTATCCATCTAAATCGCTAAGTTCGTTGAGAACATTATGGTCTCTTGATTGTAGCTTATTATTATTATTATTATTCAAGGAAGCGGAGGGCAAAACCCTACGCTATCCAAAGCCTCCCTGGGCCCCTAAGGAATAACAACTACTGGGTCTGGAACAAAAGTCTGGATAGGTTTTACCCATCCAAGTTTCACCACAGACCGAACAAATCGGACCAAATCCTTAAAAGGACATAGCTTAAGATCCTCTACCGATATCCTATTCCGGCCGAAGGTCCTAAACCTAATCTCCTCACAGCCCAAGCAATCCGTCATTAGATGCATGGGTGTTTCCTCCTCCGTCTCACAAACTCTACAAAAGAGGTCAGGCATGAGTCCCATGTATAGAGATGTCTCCTTAAGCCACAATGCCCCGTGAGGAAGCCAACCAGACGCCTGAGAGAGGTCCCTGAAACACATCGGACCCCGCTACTCAAAGCTACGTCCGCACCCCCAATGAACATCTTAGACTGCCGACAACCCACTGCACTCATCCATAAGGATGAATGCTGTGAGGTCATCCATGTCTGGATGCTTGACAAACATGTGCCAGAAGACACACGAACAGCAGGCTCGGGACTGATGAAAGAGAGAGAGGCGCCTAATTTGGCAAACCTATCCACCTCCTCGTTCCCAGAGATTCTACATCCGAAGTAAATTCTCTATATCCGAAATCAGTCAGGAATAAGATAAATATGCATGCTACGACGGTTAAAATAACAAATATTTTTGGAGCAACTTATTCAAAAATAGCCATAGTCATAGTGACAATTTGCTTTTAAAAAATACGCTAGAAAACAAGAGAAACGATGGACCAAAGAGCCAGAGTGTAACAAACAAAAGGCAGACAATATGTACACTATAATGCAAGTAGGACAAGCTATCATCAGACTAAGTGCCTGAATATATATAGGTCACTCTCTCTCTCTCACGCATACACTCTCACTCACTAGCACTCTCTCTCACTCACTCTTATTGTATATGTGTGTGACACGATAATTTTGCATTCAACACTTCCATTGTGGTTCTTGATAATATTAAACAAGACATTTAAAGAATACTAACTACTGTATCCGAATAAGATTCACTTTAAACAAAAAAAAAATTAAAAAAATACTTTCTAAAGATGTGTAAAACTTATCGCTGATTGGTTTTACACAATTAAATTAAATATTATAAGTTAAAAAATATTTAATATTGCAATTTAGTTTAATCTTCCGTTTTTTTAACCGGAAGTGCAAGTTTACAAAATAGTTCTTTCGAGTTTTTTTTTTGGTTTGTGTGTGTGTGTGTGGGGGGGGGGATTTCCCCAAAAAAGGTTACAATAATTTTATTTAAACTTTGAATATTCACGGCACAGATCATCGCTTTTAATTGAAACATTTTTCTGAAAAACAAAACTTGTTTTAGAGCAGATTTGAGAGTCACTCAGTTCGGTTCAAATTTAGAGAACGATCTACACAAGTCCGCTCAGGTATACTCAAGTATCTCCCTAATAACTTTCTTTTTATAGCCACCTCAACTATGAAAGAAAATTTTTTAATTAAACTGTGTTAATTTGAGTAAGAGAAAGTAACAGTATTCGTATAAAATTCTTTCACCAAATGGATTCAATATATTAATGGAAAAAGAAAGATTAAAGAGAGGACTTAATTCATAATAATTATATTAAAAGCAAATTTAATTAAAAACTACAACTTTTAGGAGAGTTCGTTTTTTTGGTTTAAGGAGAAAAATTCAACTAACTTTCATTTTCAAGTTTTACCACCCACCCCCTCCCCAGATGTCCCAATTTTCTACTTCTTTTTACTTCTATCTCTGAAATAGCAACTGTAACAATGGAAGAAATTTTCAATTTGAACGTTAAACTGCTTCCTTTTTTTTTATATATGCTCTCTCTCTCTCAATAAAGTTGGTTGGCAAAAAATAAAAATAAAAAAATAAAACTAAAAAAAAGACCGCTAGAGGGCAGAGCTGTAAAAAAAAGTGGGAATGGATGGCAAAACTTCTCCATTTCCTCAAAATGGCCTTGATACTAAAGTCTTTCCTTTCCGATCTCTTTCTCCCCATACTTCTAGCACCCGTATCCTTTACTGAAAAGGAAAGCGTCATTATAGACCTACAAACACATACACTCACATATTCCCAATCATTCACAAACACACACATACACACTCTGGATCCTGTTTTGACGGGAAAATATTCTGGAAAATCCGATAAACGAACAGGATTGAGGTGAAGAGCAAGCGTTTGTTCGTACGTATGACTTCCACTCATTTCTTGTTCTTTCTATCACTTCTCTCTCTCCTCACACTCCTGCAATTCCTTTACCATCAACTTCTTCAACTTCTTGTCAAGTAAGTGACGTCATAGTTTCCTAACCTTCTTTCCAAACGTCACACCCTAATGCACATTTTTTTTTTTATTATTCCCACAGACGTCATGTCAACTCTGCTCATACAACACTCCTCTTTGTTGTTTGGTATATTCATTCCCATATCTCTTCCTTCTTTCTTTTTTTATATTCCTCTCTTTTATATGAAGCAGAAAATTCACGCAATATTCCAAGAAATCAAAAGAAGATAGGGATACTCAAATGATATTGGGCTAACAGAAATTTTTATCTAAATTGTTTTCAGGTTAGCAAGTTTTCAATTTTCTTTTTAACAAAATTAGCTTTATCTTTTCCATGCATCATTGAAAGTATTTTTTCCAAGGGAGCTAGATAAAGCACGTAGTTTACCTGATACTAGAAAACCAATTCTTCATTTACGACCAAAACGAGAAAATATTGCGAACCAATCAAATTTTAGAACCTGAATTTTCACCGGAAATACATGTTTTAAAGCCCATTGAGAACGCAAAAAATAACGGTGTGTAACTCTGTTTATTTGTATGTAAACAATATAATTCAAAAACAAAACAAAATTCATAAGAAATTGAAGCATTAAAGTTTGGTTCCAAACATTTTCTTTTAACTGAAATTATAACTTCCGACATTTTCATGAATGGATTTTTTTTCTTGCGATTTTCTCCCCTCCAAAAAAGCTCCAACGATTTTCTTTAATCTTGGTTTTCATTAGCTACACATATAAAGACCTACAACTTTTATTTGAGCATTTCTTTGCGGAAAATTCATTTAAAAGGGGTTTTGGTGGAGATTTGTGGAATTATATTTTCCTCCGAAATGTTATTTCATTTTATTAGGGGAGGGTGGGACTTGTTGTTACAAATTTCAGTTAACATTTTTTTAATTGCTGTATGTTGCACTAAAATTTGCTGAAAATTGATTAATTTGTTATCTCATTTATTTCTACTAATTATATATTTTTTTGAGCTGTAACATGAGATGTAACAAAATGAAGTAACATTTAAAAAATTCAAATACTATTAAAATGCGCATACTGTAACAACGTGCCCTTCGGCGGGGCTTGTAGTTACATTACAGCGTATAAAATACATTTGGGTGTTTATTTTAAGGAAATAAAACTGAAACATGTTCAATAAACAAATTATCAGATCTTTATTTTAATAATAATAGCAACTTGTTTATGATCTAAACATGGATTATTACAAACTTAAATGCTTGAACATTCATTCTCTTTCTATTCACTGTCACTAGCCATCTCTAAGTCCGAATTACAATTGTGATAAATATATCAAGGGTGATTTTTAACCCGTTTTGAATGGGCCCATCTTTTGCACTGGATGCATTCAACCCAATTTTCTCCACTTTTTGACTGCGACCATGGTTTTACTAAACATTTCAGGCACAACCAGTCCTCATCTTCTTCGCCGGAACTTGATTATGAAAATTATATTTTGATTCTTGTTCGCAGCTTTGGAGAGACAGATTTTTTTTTTTTGTTAGAAATGCCAACTTCCTCGTTTTTCTTGCATTTCTTTTAAATCTGCCGTGATTTGATTTAAGATATGCAGTGGGGTAAATTGTTACATTGTAACAACATTCTCCAACCAAGTGTAACAACTAACCCCACTGGTGCTATTTCACTAATTAATCCGTAAACACATAGATCAAAGAATACTAGCGCAACCATATTGGATTGAAATTATTGTTAAGGATTTATGGATTAACAGCATAATTATGAAAGCGTTACCTTTAGTAGTTTTCAGATCAGAGCTTTTGGTTCCAATAATAAAATGTAGCTTTCACTATGATATTTCGAGGGAAGTCACACAATGCTGCCATATGCAACAGAATCTTAGTGGGAACTGGTTACAACAAATAGCACTCGCATATCTCTCAGCTTTGACCACTCAGGAAGTGCTTCTCTCAGCCGGTTTTTAAAAATTACACTGTAACAACATGCCCCTGTAACAAGCCCCACCATCCCCTATATCGTTCATCAGAGATATTTTCCGTGATAGCCTGCTTCTTTTTGTGATCACTGACCGGTTTCGGGCGTTCGCCCATCCGGTAACAAAATGATGTTTTTGTCAAAACAGTATGATAACAAACAGACTTACACAGAGCAAATTTAGTTTATACATACGTATCATTGTATCGTTTATATAATTTTAATTACAATAAAATGTGATGCCAAAATTACTTGTTTTTGAAGAAAATTGGTTAACCGGAAGTACGCACAACTTTACTGACTTTTAGTACAACTGAATACTTTTATCAATTTTTTAGCAAATTTTACCATAAAGACACAAAAGAGTTTCATTAAACTTAGTTTACTAACCATACATGCAGAGATCTATCACTTTTGGTTTAAACATAAATTCATTTAATGTTTTTTTTTGGAGAGATGAAGAGGTGTCGTTTCTATATCTATAAAACATTGTGCCAAACTGGCCAAAAATTATTTAAATTATTAAGCATATGGATAAAATACACATGGCTAGTTTGAAATATATATATATATATATATTTTTTTTTTATTATTTAAATCTATTCATTTGCGCCCGGAGCCTTCTCAGTGCACTGCCGGCCTCCGGACAGTGTTCTCTCGCTACAAACAACACTGTCCTTCACCGGACAGTGAGCTGTAGGGGCTCCTTGGAAGAGAAAATCTAAGGGTATTGAAATAATTGAATTGAAGAAAGAACGTGGAGAGAAAGATATGACTTTTAGTTAGTAAATATAGGATTGTGTTGTAGAAATAAAAACAAGGGGTTTTCTTATGTTTTGTTGTGTTAATGAATTATTGCTCTGGTGTTGATGAGACTGTATAAGGTACACGTGAATCTCAGTTTGTATTGAGATTGTTGACTGATGTATACGGTTACAGAACACAGAAGTTGAGCAAACTGTATTTGTCATTTGAGTTACGATATTAATCTGCAGAATAGGATAGCAGCACATAATTATATTCGTGAAGAGGAAGGTACGACAATACAGAACAGTTTTTTTTTTTTTCAGTTTTCTGCAATTTTCTTCATAATACCCAACTAAGGGTTTCATTAAAGTTGGGGTACATAGTAACTAAACAAACAGAGCCCTCTCACTTTTGTTTGAAAATTGTCGTAGAAAGAGAAGAAGAGCAGAAAGAATAGAATCCGAGAAGAGCAGAGAGAAACACAAAATTGGGAATCTCTCTCCTACTTAGGCCAGACTAGAGTGGGAGACTCCGTAAATAAATATGCAGCCGAGCTAGCCCTACAGAAGGATCGTTATTACAACAGTTTACAACGCGTCAGCAACCAACTACTACCCTTCAACTGGCAGTGTTGTGTCTCGCTTTTAATATACAGTGTTCAGCATTTATTCTAGCTTATTTCTCCAAAAGCCTTTCTCGCTAATTTTCTCTCCTTCTAAAACCTAATATAAACTTTTTTTCCCGAGAAAAGTGATTTTAGTGAGGTTTAAGGCTAGAAGTATATTCCACTTCAAAAAAATATTGCAGTCTTCTAAACATTTAAACTACTTAAACATCAAGAAAGTTTCAAAAAGATTTGTCATAACTTTGTAATTTAAGTAAGAGAAAGTTGTGTGTGTATTTCACACCAGATTTGTTTTCGTCTTGCACATCCATTTAAATTTCTAAATTTCCTATATGTGAATTTTCACGTTTCGACTTTCTATAGCCAGAAAAATAAAAACCAAACCAGATTATTAAAATTCTACCATCCCCGAGTTGTGGTACACCAAGTTTTGGAACTATAAAAAACAATAGGGCAAAATGAACATTAACTTCAAGAAACATCTGTGTTTTATTAAAAAATAATAATAATAATAATAAAAATAAAAAAAACAACACTTTTCCTGATTATTTAAAAGTTTGTGTCTTTATGATAATTTTATGAGAAAGCCAGTTTTACTGGAAGTGAATTTATTTTAACCTGGCTAACTTTTCTGTAATTGTATAGACATTCTACAAGTATTTTATCGATTTTTTAAACTTATTTTAATCTTAGCTTATATAAAACAAGAAAATGTCGGAAATAGAGCAGACAAAAATACAAAATTAAAAGAAGTGGTATGGGTAGTTGTAAAAAGTTTTCAAGTTGCTAAAGTACTTAAAAACACAAGAGCAGAAATTTTAGAGCTGGGAGGGAGGGGGGAAATTCACAGGAAAGTTTGGAAAGTTTTTGCCTAATTAAATCTGCCTGTTACTTATTATACACATATTCTGTTTTTTTTTTCCTAAGTGGTAGAAAATAATATTTGAAAACTATGACCGAAAACTCCCGAACATTATAAAGGTGTGGCTGGCAATATCTGAATATTAGAAAACAAATATTAAACAATGGTCGAACATGTGTTTCTGAGATGTCAACCCAGGATTGCGCCGATTGTGCAATTTGTGCTAGGATAGTAAAGGTGCCAAAAATTTAGGGCGAGCAATAAAAACTTATAAAAAAAAAAAATTATTCGTTAATTATATCAAAATAAATTACCTTTTAAATCCCCTTGCAATTTACGTCCCATGTTCAGATCATAGTTTAAAGTGTTAGGCAGTAACGCTGCGAATAGGAGAAGAGTAGCTAGGGTGCTTTGAAGCCATTTTCGTCACACCAAATAGTCTCACAATTGGTGTGAGACTGTCTAACTACCCTAACCGATTTGGTGTTTGGAATAAGCTGATACTCGCTTGGGTAGCGGGACATGCAGGATCTCTGGGCAAAGAAAAGAGATACGCTGGCAAGAGAGGGCTCGAAGAACATTTTCGTAGATCAAGGACTTACTTAACAATAGCCGGAAGGTTATAAGGACAATTGTAGGTCTACTGACGGAATATTGTATGCTGAATGGACGGCTCATGCACCAGCTACTATTTACAGAGGTCACAATGTGCCGATTCTGTGAGATTGAGGAAGAAACCCCGATATATACACTTTCTTTGTGAGTACGCCGGCCTGGCGAGTAACCTAATCCTAATCCACAAACGTTTCCTTTTACTACACTCACGTAAACATCATATCCGGCAGTTCTCTAGACAATATTGTACTAGTACTATACATTTCTACGGGCAATGACACGACGTTCCATTCAGTTTTGTCAATTTAACAATATTCTGCAAAATCCTGAGACAGGTGGTCAATGATTGGATTGCGGTCAAACGGCATTTCCATTTAGGGCAAGAGAGGAATTTGTGAAAAAGTTTATGTTGTGCATTTTCTGGATACTATGAAGAATTCGTTCCTGATGGAATTTCCACGATTTTCGATCTTTTCTGCGACAACAACTAGAATAGAGTGTACGCAAAAATGGGCCAACGTTATCCACCTTTGCTCAATAGCAATTAAGTTTTCTTCCAGCAAGGTAACGCACGGCAGCACACCTCCAATCCGACCACAGGATAAAATTGAAGAACTTGATGGCATTGAACTACTTTTACACCCATCCACCCTCTCTACAGTCCTGACTAAGCTCCATCCGACTACACATTTTTTAGTATATGTTACCTCTTGGGGGGGGGGGGGAGAAAATTTAATAACTTTACCGAAATTTAAATTGAACTGCAGAAGTTCTTTTGATTCCAAACCGGTATCAATGAGGACTTACCAACAGCTAACTTACAACAATCATTCACCACGGGCTATATTTTGAACATTAATAACAAAATTCATAAAAGATAATGAAAAATTATTGATTTTTTATTGAAGAAAGGAAGTTATTTTTTTATACACCCCATTATTTGAATGTTAATTTAATTAATTTGATCTTTACTATCTTCCATTACTCAATACATACTGATATATATATATATATACATAGTTGAGATTTCTTATTTTTGCAGGACTTCATCAACAAACACTATTTACAACATTACTACCACAATTTTAAGAGAATATCCAAACAATGGCAATGGCCAAACAAGCGGCCAACAAAAGATAGAAACAATTGAAGTCAATAAATAATATTATCGTCAATAAAACTAACAATAATAAAATAAATGTTCATCGAGTGGACAAATAATAGTATGAAATAGAAATAGTAACCTGAAACAGTGTATGTATGTGGGTGAGTGGTACTAAAAATAGGTAGAAGCAAGATTGAATAGAATAAAAGTGAGAAAATGTCACCAGTATGTGAGGAATGAACATTACATGGATATTATATATATATATATAAAGTGGAAGTGTGGAGAAATAAAGTGGGAAGATATTCCTGTGGGAACTTCAGTAAATATAAATAGAAGGTAAAAGGGTGACTAAGTTAAGGCAATCTTTGACTCTTCTTCCACGTGCACATATACTACTGCTACACCCACAAATATCTCCCAAAGGTGAATATATAACAACTATCGATAAAATAAAAAAAGAGAGGAGTATATCTATATTTTTCTAGGTTATCTATCAAAAAAAACTTTATTCACTGACGCACAAATGTGCAATAAAAATAAATTTCAACATTTTATGTACGTAATGTTGGAAAACTATATATCATTTCCTATTTTCATTTTTCAAATGAAAACTCATAATAAATTATTTGGAAAATTTATAACCAAAATTTACTTTTCGTTGTTGGTAACCTGTTACGAAGAAAATCAATTTCCAGAAATGATAAATATTTCTATAGTAAACATTTATTTGTTACATTCACTATCTAGTGTAAAAACCTTAATATGTAGTAAGTCCTCCTAGACTACAATGTGGTTGAGAAGTTCGCGCCAAAAAACATTCAACCAACCCCAAAGTAATTTGAAGTTTAATGCCACAAATCCCGTCGAAATTATTCAAATTAATTTCTTCCCAAAAAGAGTTGCAAAAATAAAAGTGTTATGCTTAAATCTGTGCCGTTATAGTTGTCCCAGGTTTAATAGAAAACATTATAGTAATTTTTCAAGAAAATTCGAAAAACTGAAAAATTTGTTCTGTAAAATTCAACATGAGTCCCTTCATCGGTCACGATCTAAAAGATATAATTCTTAAGAGCAATAAAACATTATTATTAATACATTTTATTTTTCTTTCGCCCAGCGAAGTGCTATACTGCAACCACCGGGCTTACTTAGCCAAAATGGATCGCCCTGCCACAAAACTTGAGTGGACACATTATGCGGCATGAGGGGTATTACAAAACCTATGTGTTGGGGAACTTTCTCACGATACGTTTAGTACCAAAAAGCACAGCATTTTGCATCATGAGAATATGCCTCTTAGACAAACCAATTTATTTGAATAATCGAAGATCTTGGGACTTGCTAATTCTCTTCAAAGTTTATCTGGCGATTTCCCAAGCTGGAAGATTGCCGTCTATATGTCACTTGGTGAGAGCTAGATACAACGTTTAGATAGGTGTTTAGCTGAACTACTTGAAATACCTTTCTGCATTAGTGAATACATTGCACTAGACGTGACAGAAGGAGTAATGCTTATATTGAAGTGCGCATGGAAGCACAATGGTGGCACATCGGCACGGCTACTAATGGTACTACTGAGTTCAGGGCTTAACGGAATTTTCTCAATATGGGAATTTTCTGAATTTTCTCTCTTGATTCCATTACATACATCATGGAATATGATATAAAAATCAATCAGTTAATAAATCCACCAACATGCAAATGTCAATCATAAATTCATTACTAATTTTCCAAAAGATAAATTTGAAGAAAAACCAAAATTAAGTGAAAGTGCCAAATTTTACCAAATATGACATTTTCAGGATTTTATGGAAAATGATTGAAAAAAGAGTTTTCTAAAAACTTGGAATATTAACAGCATAAACGATGTATTATTATTATCATCAATGGTGCCCGAAGATGCGGCATCCTAAGCCAATATGGCTCTTATCCCCCCCCCCCCACCACCACCACAACCACAAAAAAAAACAAAGAAGTAAAAGATGATAGTCCTAAGGGGACCTCAACCCCTCACTGCAATATCTTAAGATATCTTTAATCTTCAACTCCCCCAACCATGAGAGTGTTGCCCTCAAAAATATGCACTGCCTAGTATTGGCGAAACGGGAGAAGTGACCATGATATATCGTTATGATTCTGACACAAAGGACTAGACTTCCAGTCTATTTGGTTTAACTTACTGGCTACCCAATCGTGTCCAGGTAGTACACCTACCAGAAACCTCAACTGTATCCTATTCAGATAAAGTTAATTCAAGTCCCCTTTCTGGCTTATCTTTTATAAATCCTTGAGTGGTACCGCGATAAACTGAAATGCTTCAAGATTACTGCCTTTGTTCGGTCTTGGTTACGAATTTTGTCTTGGACAGAACTCCCGCCGCTCCGCTTTTTCCAATCCCCGAAATTCATCTAATATTAAACATCGATACAATTATTTTTTTATTCTGAAATTTCCTGCTACAAAAATCTAAAAAAAAAAGATCGAAGATGATCTAATAGAAAAGAAGGAGGGAACAACAGCTGAATAACAAAATAGTCAACAACTTGTGAAACAGAAGCTAAACAAAAAAATCCGACTATTTTGTAGCATAGTGTTGTAGCGACAGCTATGTATAAATTTGTAAAACAACTTCTAGCGATATCTTTAACTACAACACAGAATCAGAATATTTTGAATCCATTGCATCGATTTATTTCGCACTGGCTCGTTTTGTGTGTTTGTTTGTGTGTGTGTGTGTGTGTGTCTGTGTGACTTGTGAGTAGTAGTGATCGCACAATCAGTGGGCAATTTGAATATTTGACGCTACGTTGTACAAACAAATTCCTTTTGTCGTTAACTGATGAAGGATGCACAGTAAGGGACCTTGCATCCTTCTCACTCAATCTCTCTCTCTCTGTTTGCTACTATTTGGTTATGAAATTCTATTATTGTGATTCAATGCTGACATCTACTAACATAGGGCCCATCCTTCCCGCCACTCTGCCCTATCCCTTTTACCCCTAGTACAGCTGAAACAAGACATGCAGAGAGAGAGAGAGAGTGACCGTAAACAAGAGTTGATTGGATTTAGTCCGCCATACTATTCACATAACTTTTCTCTTATAGTAAAAACAACAAAATAGTCCCCTACGGTACCTCATTTTCAATTTCCTCCCACGAAAATACTTACTTTGGAAATTTTATATTAAATTTAATTTTCACAATGTAAAAAAAAAAAAATCGAAACACGACCTTCTCCTGTTGTAGTGAATACATTAGAACTGTGACTCCAAACTATTAAGTTTCTTTTGGGAGGGCGGAGGATTGATATAGTTCCTGCCAAGAATACATAATATGTAATTATGTAGCTTCTATTATGCTAAGAACTAAGAAATGAAATATAAAAGTTTGTCAGTTTCTAAACTCCTGGAAGTCACGATCAGATGTCATGGCCGCAGGCGGATCACAAACATACTTTATTTTGAGAACGATACCATTTTTTTAGCGTATTTGTATGAGGGCATATGTAGCGTGTGTGTATGTATTTCGCTCTGTGTCTGTGTGTTTCTGTGCGCATGTGTGTGTTTAAGAAATATCTCAAAAATGAAAAATCGCAGGAAGTTCAAACTTGGTATCATTTACGTACTAATATCGCATCTGCCACCAAGTTTTCTGACAAAATCCATCATCAATTTTAATGAATGTTTTTTTTTTCCTAAGTTTTTCGAGATTTTATCAGAAACCACCGTATTTTCATTGAACTTCGTTTACGATCTACACTCATAAATATTTCTCACTTTTATTTGGAGCATTTTTCCCGCAAAAATTTTTAGCATATTTTAAGGGATTTTTTTTAGCGATTTTAAGGGAACAGCAGTGTTATGCTATCCTCTAAAGTACCATTTTAGCACAGTGTATGGTTCTGCCATGTCTATAATATTAATAAACATCAGAAATATTGGTAGAATTCCAAATTTGAAGAAAAACGATTAACCGAAAGTAGGATTTTACAGAATATTTTTTTTAGTTGAATATGAGGATGGGTCCGCCGCAATGCTGGATAACATCTGGCATTTTATCCGTCGTAGCATGTATATTTTTTATATTGTTCCTGACAATATAATCCTAATTATAAATCCTAATTCGGATTTTCATTCTTCGTCAGAGCAAATTCACCAAGTTCGTGTAGAGAGTTTACTTCAACTTAATGTTTCTGTTACACTCACACTTGTTGGTTGTATATATGTAGGGAGGTTATAAGGTTATGAACATAAAGTTATAACCTCCCCACATATATACAACCAACAAGTGTGAGTGACAAGTAACAGAAACATCATGTTGAAGTGAACTCTCTACACGAACTTGGTGAATTTGCTTTGACGATGGATGAAAATCCGAAACCGGACAGGAACAATGTATGCATGCTACGATGAATATAATGCCAGATTTTTACCACCAACTTGGTATTTTTATTGTGAGTACAACTCCCCACGCTGAATTATAAGTTATAGCGTTAAAGACAATTCACTCCAGATTTCCTTCCTCTCCATGGCTACACGTCTTTATTGATGGGTCGGCCGAGAGGTGACCAGGTATGCGGGGGCCACGTGTATTCCGCTGCCTTTAACTTGTCTATCCCAGTTGGTAAGGTGGTACCAACTTTGACGGTGAGATTAAGGCCATTAGGGCAGCGCTAAATGAGAATAGGACACTCTCCGAAATGAAGGTTGTACTCTTTGTTGATTCCCAGTCGGCCATTAAAGCTGGTTTAAGTTCCAGCAATACGGACTCTTGGGACATACTGGATGCAGGGGAGCAATTCTGGATCTTAAAGATTCAGGCAAACTGTTGGCTTTCCAGTGGATTCCAGCACATTGTGGAACCACTCCATGGAAATGATGAAGCAGATAAATTGGCAAAAAATGGATCCCGATTACCATAACCAGATGTTCCTCTGAGTTATAGTTCCATGAAGCGTAATGTCCGCATAAACATTGAGAGTCGTGCAAGAGAGGAACAGCATGAACAGGCTGAGGGGAAGTTGTGGGAGCATCTAGGAGACCCCAAGAAATGTGTTCCACACACCCTCCAACGTAACCTCCTGACTCACAATTGGCCTCAACTATCTGATGAAGCCCTGTCCAGAATAGGGGTGGCCAGTTCACCAACGTGCTGCCTCTGCTATGGAGAAGACATGACTGGCCTTCACCGTGACGGGTGTCCTGCTCTAGAGGACATTAGAAATTCTTTTACTGAAGAAAACAGTAGATGACAAAGACTATCTAAACTCTAGTGGGCAGCAAGTAGCCGAATGGCAGCTTTGGAGGCATTGTAAACAAAAAAAAACTTGGTACATTTATGTTATGACCAAATTTGAATTTTAAAAAAGAAAATTTGTCATTCTATATATAACTGTAAATGTGTGAGTATTTCACACCAGTTTTTTTTTTAATATACGATATAATGAATTCCATATTGAAAACCTTGCTGGGATATTCTTGTCCACCAGCCTGAATTAAAAACAAACTTCTTTCTGTCCAATAAAAATCTTTTTCTCATTCTAACAAATCTCAAATATGGAAACCCAGTATAAATATTTCAAGCGTAAAATCTAATTCCAAGTTTAAAAGCTAAAAGCTGGGTTTTTCTTTTTATCAAACTTAATATTCAACATTCAAAAAAAAAAAAAAAAAAAAAGATGAGAAAATAAATAAGATTTTCTTAATAATAATTTCAAATAGATAATTATATTTTCCACTCCAATACACTGGTACTTTTGTTTAGTTTCATGAATTACGTATTAAAAAATGTTTTCTATATCATTCGCACTTCCTCTTCACAATGCTACTGTAATTTCCTGTTTTCTCATTAAATTATAAAGAATAAAAGTTTAATTTCTCCCATATTTCATCTGGTCATTTATTCAGTTAATTAAGCGACCATTCAGAAAATAAACTTGTCAAAATGAAAATAATAAGCACTAATGAAACAATAGCAAATGGTCGTTCTTATTCTGTCAGGACTTGGTCGTCCGCATGAAACATTGAGACTCGCCTCCGTTTCTTACCTCAATCCCCTAGCGGTCATTAATTCCTGCAGCTAGGGCACTTCGGTGAATTTAGTCCAGTTCGCTCAAGTCTCCTGGATAAATCTAACATGGCTGTTTCTCACCTTTTTCTACTTAAGAAAATCGAGCAGCCCTTTACCGAAAATATTCTTTTAGGACAGTGTGGAAAAACTATGGCCGAAACGCCCTCAAAAATCTTTAAGTAATATAAAAAGACAGGAAGTTTTTTTTCTCATGAATTCTTGGAGAAGATATGAACTCAACCACAACCTCATGAGATCACCAAATTAAATTAGCGTAAATACACGAATACAAGACAGAAGAAGTATCTTCAATAGTTTGGGAAGGTAATGATGCACTTCACAGATAGAGACGTGCGCATCTATTTAGAAATATTAGTAAGATAATAAGACTGGAGCACATCATTCAGTTTTTTGCAGTTATTAATATATCATTCACAGATCATCAAGTTGAGATCGCGTCAGTGGTTTGGGGAAAAAACAGACGTATCTTCCATCTCCACTGGGCTTTGTGATGGATGAAGCAAGTTAACAAGGGTACTTCATCTAGGGCCGATGAAGTAAGTCTATAGAGGCCGAAAAAAAAGTTATAGTTGTCTGAGGTTTAATAGCAAACATTATATAATTTTTCAAGAAAATTGGAAAAAACTGAAAATCTATTCTGTAAAAATCAACAGTAGTCTTTCATCGGTCACGATCTAAAAGATATAATTTTTAAGAGCCATTATTGTTATTATTATTATTATTATTATATTTTATTTTTCTCTCGTCCAGCGAAGTTCTATACTGCAACCACCGTGCTAACTTAGCCAAGATGGGTCGCCCTGATACAAAACTTGAGTGGACACACTATGCGGCATGAGGGGTACTACTAGAGGAACTTTCTCACGATGCGTATAGTACCGAAAGCACAGCATTTTGCATCATGAGAATATGTCTATTACACAAACCAATTTATTTGCAGAATCGAAAATCCTGAGACTTGCTAATTCTCTTCAAAGATTATCTGGCGACTTTCCCAAGCCGGAAGATTTCCGTTTATTTATCTCTTGGTGAGAGCTAGATAGGAGTTTGGCTGTACTACTTGAAATACCTTTCTGTATAGTGAATATGTGACAAAAGGGAAATGCTTAGATGGCGTGCGCATGGAAGCACAATGGTGGCACATCGGCACGGTCGCTAATGATACTACGTTCAGGGCTTAACGGAATTTTCTCAATATGAGAATAAGCTGAATTTTCTCTCTTGATTTCATTATATACATCATGAAATATGATACGAAAATTTCAGTTAAAAACTCCACCAGGGCCGAAAAATAAGTCTATAGAGGCTTGCATAGCGGCGCTTTTTACTTGGGGGTGACTGTGGTACGCACTCCGCGGTTCCCACTGACGCTAGTCATGTTCTGGCCTTCGTTAGTCTTGTTTCGCTACTAACTGTAGATTCCCATTTTTTCTCATAACGCTGGTTCAACATCGCCTTTGCCCTCACGGGAACCCAACCCTGAATACTCGCAAAGGCGAGCTTCCTAGCCAATAATATTAATTCAAAAGACTTGTAATTAATGAATATTAATAATTTTATTATAACGTACTAATTACAATTTTAAATGGCAAATTGCCTTCAATCTTAGAATTTCTACTTAACGTAGCTTGGTCGTGGCTTGATATTTAAAAAAAAAATAGATGATGGGAATTACAATTTTTTTGAATATTAGGGATGTTACGTAGATTTTTTTACCTGTTAAATATTTGTTTATATTGTATGTCAGTGCACATCAGTCAGCCCACAGAAAAACTAAGCGTAAGATGAAACCTAACTTATAGAATTTTGCAGGACGCTCAGAAATAATGCGTGTTTGCGTGTTTTTTTTTTTTTACATATTTTGTTTACATAAAAATGTAATTTATAAAAATTTCACACGAATTATTTTCTCGTACAGTGAAAATTTTAAAGGAAAAGTTTAAAAAAAAAAAAATGAAATGTCCGAAATGTATTAACATCTCCAGTAAAAAGGATGTCATTTTCTTTTCATTCTTTTTTTTATATAAATATATATAAGAGCATTCCATTACGGAGATTGCAAATCCTAGGGCAGCATGGCTCTTTACATACTGATGGATTTCTTCAATCCAGTATATTGTGCATAAAAACCCCACATGCAAACAAAACATGCATTGGTTTTTTTTTTCTCCATCAAATGTAAAAACATTTTATCTATATTTCTGAAAACAATATTTTGAGCGAAAAATATTTTTAAAAAATCATAACAAATAAATCTTAAGAACATTCTCTAACATAAAAATAAATTGCTGGAAACGGAACAATAAAATTCACATGTCCGGTTTTTTTTTTTGGTTTTTTTTAAAATACAAAAATTTAGCCACTTATTTACATTAATGTTCCCATAGTAGTATAATCATAGAACAGACTGAATGAAAACTTAGTGGGAATCTTAACACAACTCCATCACAAAATCACTCTAGAATCAACTCCACAGATTAATAGTAATGCTTCAATATATACAGCTGAATTAATAGCCATTAATAAATGCCTTTCTAATATTCTTTCATCTGGTTTGCGGCACTCCATTGTTTTAACCGATAGTAAAAGGGTACTCCAAAAGCTTAAAAACCCTACGAAAAACCCGTCCTTCCTTGTTCTAAACTCCTTAAATCTGCTCTACAAACTACTTAGTAATGGTAAATCAGTATTTTTGATATGATGAGAAGTCATTGTGGATTGGCAGGGAATGAGAAGGCCTGATGCCGGAGCCAAAGAGGCAGCTCGTTCCGAATTACCACCGTCCAATCTTATTGCACCCTCAGATGCAAAGATTCACTACAAGAAAATTTGTTACAGAAAGTGGGAACAGAACTACACTAATTGTGCGAAAGGCAAATTCTACTCCTCCATTCAATCCTCGATCCCTATAAAGCCATGGTACGACAGGTATTCAGAAAATAGAAATTTTTATAGCTTCATATGCATACTGAGATTTAATCACAATTACTCTCCACAGCACTTGTCCCGTATCGGAATACAAATTAATTCTATATGTACTTGCGATACTGCATCTATAGCCGACTCATACCATTTGATCTTAGCCTGCAACAAATATACATACGGTAGAGACCAACTGTGGCAAGCAATACACAAGACAAACTGTCCTCTACCAGCTAACTTACTTACTATACTGTCACTCCCACTTCACACCGACATCTACTTAGACCTGTACAAATACATCAGGTCCAACAATATTACAATTTAATACATATCAAAATTTCCAACGATACTTCACCATGTTATTTTATTTCATTTAATTTTTAATTTTGTTACCCGCCTTATAAAAACCATATAAATCAAAATATTGGCTAATATGCTCAGTACATTAAGGCCATTTAGAGAGAAAAAAAAAAAAAAAACTCCACAGATTAGCATTCCAGAGAGAAAAAAAAAAGAAAAAAAAGTTAATGACCTAGAAATATCTAGTAATGAATACACAGTTCAAAGAAAATTTCTGATCATTTCCCTGAGAGAGCCATTCATTAAATTAGTTACTTCCGGTTGCGAGATTTTGATCGATAATTTCCTATTATATACATACAGGTATACTATTATTTATATATATAAAGTACCGCAATTTTATCCACATAATAGAATTATATTCAATATTAATTAGAAGATACAATAAGAAATAGCAATGTAGAGAGTCAAATTAGGAAAGCTAAAGTTGAGTAAAAATAACTTTTTTGAGGAAACCATATCCCTCCTCCTCCTCCCAAATTTCTTTAAATGAAATTTCTCGGGAAAAAGTACTCAATCAAAATGCTAGGTCTCTGTATTTTATAGTTAGTGTAATAAATTTAATGAAATCCGTCGCCATTTTTATGAAGAAAATCGTAGTGAAGTGAAATAACTTCAGTGTTAAACGGCTCTTCCGGTCAAGCGATTTTTTTTCTTCAAAACTCGGAATATTGGAGACACATTTAATATTTAATATTATTTAGATGATACAATTAGGTATATAATAAAATAGAAATAGCACTGTAGTGGAAAATATAACACCCAACAGCCAAAAAAGTTCCCTTAAATGAATTTTCCCAGAGAAATATTTCAAATAAAAGTTATGGCTCATTGTATGTGTAGTTAATATATCAAATTTAAAGACAATCATTGCAGCCAATTTTGAGAAAAATTGAAAAAAATCAATTCAGTAAATTGGTACTTCCGGTTGAGGAGTTTTAACAGGTTAGTTTCCTGGCGGCGGATCTCATGGTAATACCCACACAAAAAACTCTATATTGAAAATTTGACACGATTACAAAAGTTCCTCTAATATCAATGAAAAACACAAGTGAAAAAACACATTTTCGCCCGTTTAGATACTCAAAACGTTTACTACCAACTAATACAATATTGAAAAACCTGTAATTTCTCTTATAGCAGTAAGAAAAACGAAAAAGAGAAACAAGATAAAATTATAATTATTTGCTTTAACTTTTTACTTACTCTAAATTAATTTGCGAATCACTTTTAATTAATAAACATGATATAAAAATAAATCTACTTCAGCAAAAAAAAAACAAAAAAAGCAAAAAGTGGATGCCAAGAACATTTTCGCCTAAAAACTAAAAAACTTTTTCATCTAAAACTAGTCCACTAATTAATACCGTGTGAACACATTATTTAGTGAACAAAGAAGAAAGCGGCGGGCAATAAGATAAATCATCTTATAAACAAGTTAAATTTTGTTAACTTAGATATAATTTTTGCAAAAACTTTTTAATGAAAATTAATGAATAGCCAAAAGAAAATTGAAAGTGATCTGTCATTTTAACAATCCCAGAATTGTCTAACTTCCCTCTGGGGAACATGTAACCCAGGGGGGGGTTTGCTAAAAATACCAACTTCATTTATTGATTGACTGATGGCTTAAATGGAAAAAGACGATGGATTTATTATAAAAGGATTAAAAGTAAAATTAAAGTTCTGAAAAACTTTCAAAAAGCTTTAACAATATTCCATTAGCTAAGTTTGCTATTAAGCTACTAAACTGAATACTAAGTTAATAATTTCTGCAAATAAACTTTTTAATTTACAGATATAATTAGATTAATATAATTTTAAAGCGCCTCTTTTACCTTCTCTTATCAGCTGGTAAGAAATATTAGGCTCGTGCCAAATTTTCGAAATTCAGTTTTCACTATTCCAAACATAAGTTTTGAATTCCAATGAATAACAAACAAAAAAAAGTTTTAGTGAATAGATATAAGTCTAACAATATGTGCTTGCGTGTTCTTCGTGTCTGATGTGGTGACAGGACCTAAACGGTATATTAAATTTGAGCTTCCTTTCAATTTCCGTTTTAGAAATATTATTCTGTTAAAACACACACAACGCATACACATATATATTATACGCTAAATTTTGTTTTTCGTATTCAGGGGACCACAAAACATATATTTCCGGTGAAAAGTTAATTTCGAAAATCTGATTAGATTGCAATACTTCCTCTTACTGGAGCCACAGGAAGTTCAAACACTACCGCTGACTAGAAGTACGACTTTACTGAATTTTCTTTTTTTGTTTTTTTTTTATTTTTCACAATCGTTTCAAAAATATGATGGCAATAATTTTCTTTCGTTATTTTCTTTCTGAGGGAAATTCACCGTTAAGTTTTTCATGTAAAGTGCCAGTTCATTCTAATAAAATACTACCTTTAGAGCTATATTCAGCTCTAATATAATATTTGCTCTATTGAGTAATATGAAATGCATTAATTAACGATTTAAAAAAAAAAAAATTAATAATTAATTTTTATCGCGGAAATACACATTTCGAGAATCGTTGATTCGAAAAAGTGATTTGTGGAAAATGTTCTCTGTGTGTGTGTGTGTGTGTATGTGTGTGTGGTCAGCAACTAAAAATGGGAAAATCGTAGAAAGTTATGACTTGCTATTTCGTTTCAAAACAATAAGATTGGTCAATGTAATAGGTCCCATCCACAGCAAAGAGAATGCAACCACAGCAGAGAGAAGAGAGGCCCTCTCTGGTTAACAGAGACTACTCTCTGACTTAGGCAGGCTAGAGTGGGAGAACGTGTGTATATAAGCCAGTGGGAATCTATCTAAAGGATCTATCAGATACAACCATATGTCATCGCATCGTGTCATATCTTTATTCTCACCATTCATTCTATCATTTTCATTATAAAGTTCAGTGCAGTTAGTGTAAACTTAGCTACATCATATTAGTGTCTTCATATCTCGTTCATTTAATCAAATCTAATTTCTCTCCTCAACAACCCCATTATAGTCAAAAAATCGGTCAACCGGAAATACGATTCTATCATCTAAATACAAATATTAGTAAGAATTTAATGTGTTGCGAAAATTCCTTGTTTGAAGAAATTTAGTGTACCGGAAGTGCGACTTTACTAACAATTAGCTTTCCGCAATTTTCGCTAATTGGAGAAACAAAATGGGGTTTCATTATAATAAGGATACTAAAAAAAATTTGTTGATCGTTTTCAAAAAAAATTCGGTTCAGAAATTCTTATACAAATTTTGTAATTCCAAATAAGTGGGGAGTTAAATAATTTTATATTTAATCAAAATGCACGATAATTTTGCAAAGAAAATCGTAATTAATTATATTGTAAAGTGCCAAATTTTAGAAAAGTCAGAACATTTTTTTTATAGGGTAAAATAGAGCAGCCTATAAAAATCGTTTCTAGAAAAAATAAGGTACAGGATGAAAGGATTTATGATTTATAACTTTGACAGTTTTCTTTAAAAAAAAAAAAAATATGGCTATGAACACACCTGAAGGCTATAAAAAGTAAGGGAAAATAAAAAATGGGAACCCATTACCATTAGAGAAAGTAAATTGAAATAAAATATTTATTATATTTTATAAAGAAAAACGTTAGAGATTATGACTTTGCCCTAATATTTTGGAAACTTCATAAAAACCTTGTGCTTTTCAGTATTACTATTAAAAAAATCACTTTCTAGTTATATTTCTAAAAATTATGTTGTATTATTATGTGAATTCTTAGGAAAAAAAAAAACATTAATTAGAACCAATTAAAACTAAGCTTGCAGAGAAAAGTAAATTGTTTATCTATGGCCGTTACTATTTCTCCATAAGTATTTTGTCTTAATTGAATATAAACCTTTATTTCCAAATAATTTGCCCGAAAGTTTCGGATCAGATGCGGTGGTAATGTCTAAACGAAATACCAAGTTTTAGCTTTTGTGATTTTTCGTGTTTCAGATATTTTGTTTCATACATATGCACTGTGACAGCCTATTCGCTAAAACATCTTTTTCGTACCCAGGGCACCTCAAACATACATTTCAGGTGAAAATTTAACACGAATGCAATAATTCCTCTTAAAAGAAAGTAAAAACTGATTTATGAAAGTCTTTATGCTTTATGATGTCCAGGGACTCAACTATAAATACTATTACAAGTTTGCTTGAAACTGTTACAATCACTATCAACAGGTCTTACCAATGTAGTCAACTTCTTTATTCTAAAGACAAAAACGGTCTCCCATCCTTTTTTTTTAATCTTTATTCACGCTACAATCAGCGCGGTAGCGCTATAAGTAACATTATACAATGAACATAAAATACAAAATGAGTGGAGAAGCTACCCAATGGTAATACTCCAAAACTATACAAAATCACTATTGACTCTCTTCATTTGAGAAGAGATCACGAGGCCATTGTCTTTTAAGACGTCTAGAAGGTTTTTTTTTTTTTTTTTGAAGGGGCGGCCAATGCACTGCGACCTTTTCCGCTCTATTGTGCTGTGCCCCCTGGGTGCCGCAGGCTTGCCCACAGCACCCGAGCAGATGTCCTAGCTGAACATCCGATCTACAAAACCCTAATCAGATTGAGATCCCTGAGGAATTCCAGTACCCTGACAGGCTCTAGAGAGGGTATATCCCTCTCCTCCACCTGGTAGTTACCCAAGTTCTTGAATCTTCTCTGAGTGGCTGCCTCGGAGTCTGTTGGGAGATGTAATGGAGTTTCCTCCAGTTCCCCACAGAGTCTAGGAGGGTTATTAGGAAGTGTTCGGGAAGACAGGTGTTGAACTAAAGGATTTGTGTGAGTCTATAGTTTAATATGGAATATCCTGTAACGCGTTTGGGCAGCTTGAGCAATGAACAGTATATTAAGATCAGTGTGTATGGCTCGGTTGGAGACGTAAAAAAGGAGCGTTTACAATGTTAGGGAGGATGCTGGATTGTAGGGATTGGAGTCTTTGTAGATTTGAGCGTTTAGCTGAACCCCATATTTCTATCCCGTAGGCCCAGATAGGCTTTAAAATATATGTATAAATTAGTTTTTTGTTGTCTAGGGAGAGTTTAGATCTGTTGTGCAGTAGTCTTTTAAGCTGTCGAAAGGGTATGTTTAGTTCTATTCTTTTACGTCGTGTGTGAGGATTCCAGATAAGTCTTCGGTCTAAGTAAAGCCCAAGATAGCGAGCAACGTTGACCACTTATAAGGGAATTAAGTTGGTAGATTGCGACGTAGAGTGAAGGTAATGTTTTGGGACTTATTTTCACTAAGTTTAATGATCCATTTTTTAATGTGGAGAGATGGGTTTGTAGATTTCTATGAGCTGTTACGGGATCATTATTGGTAGGCAGGAAAGCAGTATCATCTGCATAGATGAGATGGATAGTATCAGGATGTGTTAGGATGTCTGCAGTTTATACTGAGTAAAGGATAGGACCTAGAATGTTGCCTTGCTGCACTCCAGCTTCGGTATGATTGATAGGACAGAAGGATGATCCTATTTGTACTTGAAAATACCTATGGGATAAGTAGGATTTTGGGATAAGATAATAGGTGGCTGGGAGGATGCCCTTAAGTTTCCAGAGCAGCTCGGGCTGCCATACTCAATCGAAGGCCTGCCCCCGAACAGCAATCCTGCTTCTCGGGATCCTTCAAGGGAGGATGCAAGGTCCCACACCCTAAATCAAAATAATGTTGTATTGAATAAAATGTTGCAACATATTCTATAAAAGTAAACACTGATATATTTATATACAGAAAAAAGCAAAAGATAAAATTAATTAATTCACATTATAAATAATTATATATCAAATTTAATTGCATTCATATTTACTTCATTGCGAGAGAGAGAGAGAAAACAATTAATTATTAATTATTTGAATATATATTTTGTACGATTTTTAATTATAAAAAATAATAATAATTAATTTTCGTGATGATAGTAATTAATGGTGTTTATTTTACACAAAGCCATTAAGGCAATATGGTGTACAAATAGAAAGAGAGTTGATAGTGTAACTATAATGGAAAAACATGCTTCGAACTGTTCTGACTATTTTAAAATACTTAAAAGAGAACATTTAAATAATATTAGTTGCTACCACGCAGAGATATTATTTTCTAAATAAATTTTAAATCATAATTAAAAAAAATGATTTTTTTTTTTTTGTATAAAAAATCACCTAAATCGAAAATGAGCAGATAAGAGAACGCGGGGCGGAGGCACATATACACCGAAACAGAACAAAGCAAATTCTAGGGTCAAAGTCAAGTATGCAACTCTGGCGGAACTGATTCTAACTAAATACAAGATTTTTTTTTTTTTA
The DNA here is from genome assembly GCA_011037195.1 of Triatoma infestans. Taxonomy (NCBI): domain Eukaryota; kingdom Metazoa; phylum Arthropoda; class Insecta; order Hemiptera; family Reduviidae; genus Triatoma; species Triatoma infestans. The sequence goes on along the minus strand of JAAEAF010003344.1, from coordinate 210,288 downwards.
ACTATTATTTTAAAAAAAAAAATCTGGTGTGAAACACTCACACAACTTTGTCTTACTCCTGTTCTCAAAATTATAATTGACAAATGTTATAGCTTGTGTACCAAATATAACGAAATTCGTCGAAAACTGAAAAAGCTGTTCAGTATAAGCGCACTTCCGGCTTACAATTTTCTTAAAACTTGGAATTTTGGCCATCTGTTTATTTCTAATTAATTTTGTTTGGATGATAGAATTGTATAATCAACTATGATACCACTTTAGGAGGACCTGCAACCCCACCCCTTCCCTAAAACATGAATTTTCTCTGGTTTACATGAATTTTTCCAGAGAAATGTCTTAAATAAAAGATGTAGATCTTTGCATTTTTCTTTTGTATACATAGTTTCAAGAAAATCGCCGAAGCCGTTTTTGAGAAAATCGCGAAAAAATGAAAGAATCATTTAGTAAAGTGTCAAAACAAACGTCCGTTTTGAAGAACATCCAGTTAATGGAATACAACTGGAAAAAAATCTGATATGAAATAGTCACATTTTCTTCTAATCTAGTTAATTGTATTTTGTTATTGTAGAGCAAAAGAGACGAGTTTCTACCTCAATTTAAGTAGAACTTCCAATTTATACTTAATAGCATAAAAAATGTAGAGAAGACGGGGAGGAACATTCTAAATAACATATCCAAGGCTGATAGCGCTTTACCTGATATAGGTCAGAAAACAGCGCCAATAACACTGCAAAACCAGAAAGCCCTAATGAATTTTTCCGAAAATATATGTACAGCCGTTTTCAAGTAAATTCCAAAAAAAACTAAAAAATGAAATCCTTAAAGGAGAGCACTTATCTATATCAATTTTTCTATAAATTTGTAATTTTAGTAATATATATTATTATGAGGCTTTGTATTTTATGGGTGTCCCAAAAGTGGACAATATGCGAGGTTTAAAGAAAACTCATTGGAGCCATTTTTGAGTAAATAGCGGAAAAAAACATTCTGTTAACGCACTTCCGGTTGATGGATTATGCCCATTGTATCGTGTCATATACGATGGTAATACCTGGAATATCAAGTCTGTGCATCCTCCGACTTTTCATTTTTCAAATATCTTGTTTTAATACAGACAGATAAACAGACCATTCGCCAAGCACATTTTTTTACTTCTCTTACTCCTTAGTAAAAGGAAGTAGTGTGATCGTGTCAAATTTTCGAAATTGAGTATGTTACAGCAACTGTGATGTGATGGCAAGAAGAAGAAAGAAGATATAATTTTAAATAAATCTAAAAATTATAACTAGTGGTTGGAAAATGGAAAAGGATCCAGCCAGCCGCTCTCTGCAGGTCAAGAACCGCGGCAAAACCCTTTCAAAAAAGGGTCAATATACAGTCAAGAGAACCGCCGCAAAACCCTTTTTGTATTTCCTTCATACAAGGGTCAACGTACACTCAAGAGGCCACCTGGCCACCATCTGTAAACAAAGCGTCGCCACCCCGGCCAAACCAGCCTTTGTTAACTACCGACCTCCCCTAGGGGTCAATATACTACGAGAGATGGTCTTAGTGTGGCACGTACTTACACATCAGCCGATATGTGAGTGATACAAATATAAACGTCGCCCCACTGGAGTGCCAGATCAGTTAAGTGCGAGTCATCCATCAGTTAAGTGCGAGTTATCAATCAGTTAAGTACCAGTACGAAAGAAGTTCACATCAGTTCCAGATCAGAAGCACCATCACACATCGCGAGCGCGTCCCTATTTAAGGTTTTAACACTGCTTCTTTAATATTTTCTATTCATTTCATAATTCTTATATTCATTTACAATTGTGCATCTTAGTTTTTCTGTTTCAATACACTTTAAATTATTTGTTAAAATATAGTTTATTTTCATAAATCAGTAGTTCGTATTTCGAATACCAATTCTCTAATCTCTCTAACTAACAACACTTACTCCTCACTTCGACTTCCGGTATCCATAAAACGATACCAATACACAACCAAAGAGAGATCAGCAGAGAGAGTAAAGAGAAGCAACCAAAGAGAGTAAAGAGAGGAGAAACGAACCCAACCACTCTCTCGGACTGGAGTGGGAGAAATATATATATATATAGAGAGCGACGGACAGTCCAGAGGGATACAGTTCAATACAGTTCGTACTACTGAGTTCATACAGCCAATCACTATGTGTCATTACCCACTTTCCACTCTACCATACAGTATCATTACAAGTGTAAAGTCCAGGCAGTCTTATTATTATTATAATTAATTACAGACTGGATTATTATTATACATAAGTAACCAGTGTTAATCCAGTCTTCTTATTTCATCAACCAGACAAATTCTCTCCACCTAACTCATCCATTATTAAGTATTCACTGGAAATAGATATTTTGAGGTCCGCTGAGTATGTAAAAATGTTTTTAGCGATTGGAAATGTGTGTATATGAACAAATTATCCTTTAGCAAAAAAAAAACTCGCGGCAAGTTCCGTTTAAAGACTACTACCGCACCTGACATGAAGATTTTGGGCAAAATTTACAACCGGAAGTTGGATTTTAAAGAATTTTTTTCAGTTTTGCGTAATTTTTTTGCGAAAAAGCCTCTCACAATTTTCTTTCAACTTCGTACAATACCTATAGTCATTCATAGATGCCTATCAGTTTTATTTTAAACATTACTTGGAAAAATATATTTTTTTAAGGGTTTTGAGAGGAACAATAGGGTAAAGCTTTTCCCTTAAATACCACTTGAGTACAATATGAAGTTCTACCACTAATATAATATTAATGTACCATAAGAAGCATTGATTGAATTTCAAATTTAAAGAAAATCGGTTAAACAGAAATACAACTTTATAGAACAGGTTTTTGAGGTTTATGGAGTTTTCTCGAAAACGATTACTTGAAATGTTCACTGCACAGATAGAACGTAACCACTTTTCTTTGAAATATTTTTTTTTTTTTTTAATTACTTTACAGGGGTTTTTGGGGTCCTCTCAGTTAGGTTAAAATTTAAACTGCCGGGCGTTCACAGTATCCACTCAGCTACAATCCCTACCACCATTTTTTTATGGCCAGCACTTAAACCTTTGTAAACATTGCAATTTCAAAGAATTTTTTTTTTAATTAAATTGTATTAATTTGGAGTAAGAGAAAGTCGTGTGCGTGTTCCAAATATTTTTTCATATTCTAGAGACGTTTCATTAAAAATATCTATTTCCGGAATTTTGGAAAATTTTCTAGGGGAAGAGAAAGTAAAAAAAAAAAATTACCAAATGTTCAAATATATACAAAATAAAGTAAGATGTTCAAGTAAACCAGATTGATGTAATTTACTATCAACGTGTTCAAACAAGTAAGTTCGTCCAACCGCCACCCTAGGGACGACTAAAACAGTAAATTTAATTGCTTACAATGTTGGTTTAACAGTTAGGCAAATTCTACTGACAATGCAATTATTAGTAGCATTAAGTAACATGCGGGTACCAGGGTTAACTTCTAACTCGTTTTAACTAGACACAGGCCAATGAATGTACTTGTATCTCTGCGACGATATAATTATTTTAATAGCCTTATAAGATGTGCAATATTATTTATTTTATTTTATTACTCCCCCCCTCCTTACTGGTTATGTAACACAGGAAGTATTGCAATAGTGTCCAAAATTTAGAAAATTGAATATTCACCGGAAATGTATTGCACTGAGATTCCCTGAATCGAAAAAAATATCTCAAAACAGAAATCACACGTAATTCAAATCTGCTATTTCGTTCAAATACTACTAGGGTGCGATGGTATCTGGCAGCAATGTTTTGGCCAAAATCCATCTGCCGAAAGTGCGTCTTTACCGAAAAGTTATCTTCAGTTTTTCACGATTTTCTCGACAAAACCACAACTTTTCTTTTTTTTTAACTTAGGATGACAAATAAAACATAATGATCTATTAACCGGAGATGGATTAGAAGAATAAGAGTGCTCAACACGGACCATTCTACGAGTTCACATTATTAGTCTATATCACGCTCTAAGCTACGATCTGCTCTCGCTCTAAATTGCTAATTTCTAATTACACGTTTTACTCTATCCTTATACTAATTCCTTGCTGTAAAATTATAAGTTTAATATTTAATTGTACCATTGTAGTGTTCCAATTCTCTCCTTTTTCTCTGCTTCCGACCTATCAAAAATCCCCTTACACAACGATATACTAAATCCTAACTTAACTTGAACAAAGACATAGCTGCAACACATTTATTACAAGAGAAATGGCATAGTTCAAAAGTAAGAATAAAAACAAATTGAATACTGACAGGGCTAGACTAATTGTGGCGGTGTAGAAGCAGTCCTAGTACAGCACAGAACATACTGCAGTGTGGTCTGTTGTTCTTCTCGATGTTGATGGTGGTGTAACAGGTGATGTTGATATTGATTTATAGATGGCACCGTTACTAGAGGCGGTTGTTGTTGTTGTTGTTGCTGTGTAGATTTCTGTTGTTGTTCTTCTTCTTCTAATAATTGTTGTTCTTGTTGTATTATCTGTTGATGAGTACGCGGTGGTACATAATATAATACACAAGATACACCGACCAAAAATAAGAAGAACATGAACACTAAATCGAACATGAGTAAAGAATTGAGTACCATCAACTGCATTGTACGTCCTCATCACTCTATTAATTTAAATCTTTATCATTTATTTAATTTTACACCTCTTTCCCACCACAATTCCATGTTTCTTCAAACAGTTTCTATGAAAACACTTCCACTAAACTGAAGACTCCCTGTTAACAGGAAAAAAACAAAAACAAAAAATATTATTTTAATCATTCAAATAATTGTATAAATTGCAACTCTTCCTTTTTAAACTTGGTCTTCCTTTCCATCGAATACATTTATTTTTATTTTTTTTTTTTTTAAATAAAGACGCGTTAATACCTGTGGTCAATGGCATCGGAAGCCATCTCAATGCCTGCCTATCTCTATGCATTGTTCTCTCGTTACATCGAACAGTGAGCTAGCGAGGCTCCTACGAAGAGAATATCTAAGAGCAGCACTGCCTGGACTCGAATGCTGGACCTGTGCGTGCGTGTCCAGCGCGCTATAACTGAGATAATCCCTTTCTTCCATCGTATAAAACATACTTATCTTTAGCCTTCCAAAAGAAAATAGTAATCATAAAAGAATCATAGAAACTATGACATTATCCGTTTATCTATTTATAATAAAAATTCTATTAAACCATAGTTAAAATTCTTAAAGATAAGCCATACTGACATTCAATTCCAATTACTAATTACTTCTAATCTAATCTAGAGCTCCAGAGCCTTTCATAAGTAGATACACTTAGGCCACCGATGGGCCACATAATGCCTTCCACGAATACATCTCATATCAACTCACTATCATTTAAATAAACCAGAGCTGGAGGCGAGATACCTGTCTGATGATCCCAGATTTTCAACACCAATTTTGCATGTGCTAAACTCTTCAGGAATTGTCTGCGAAAATAGTGCTCGCACTCCCCAAGAAGATAAAACGATGGTCTACAACAAAAACCTATGCTGGGTAGAGGTTTCTTTTAAAAAGTAGTGCCCAATGACCGGGGTAGTGATTCTTTATAGCTCGTCTTTCGTTTTGCCAAACAGATATAATCTGCGTTCTCTTTAATGGTAATTCCAGAACCTTCCTCCCACTGCTTTGTTTTTGCAACTATCAACTCTGATTCTTGCTAGCGGCAACATAGGTGTGGCATGTACATCTTCAAAGTTTTCTACTAGCTGTAAAGTCATTTAACTCTGCCCACAGATTTCACAACTATGTTGCCAATCTATACATCTAATAATCAAGGCAACTACTATCCTAAAGAAGGCTATTGCAATACTCGGTTGGGTATTGCCAATGACCAAACCAATGACGCGGCCTCAACCTGTAGATCGATTTGTGTCCAATTATTAGAAAGATGAAGTGTCTAAATTCCTTCCATTCGAGTATTCAGTAGATGAAAATTTTTTTAAAATGAAAAAGGAAAAAGGTTCGTTAAAAAGGAGGGAAAATGTAGATTTTAATCATGATAAATAAATAAAAAGGAAAAATCTTCACATTATTTTTATTAAAACATTTATTTCGGGGAAAAAAAGGAAGTTTTAACTCATACAAAGAAAACGAACAACAATAATAACTTAAATAGAATTATTTTCTAAAAATAAGTATAAACTAAAAGGAGGACAACCGAGGAGATAAAACCTCTTTGGATTTATGTATTAGATTTTCTTTCCTTATTATTTTCTTCTTATTTTTTTATGTTATAATAAAGTATAAAGGTTTCTTTAGTGTCGTTTATTTATTTCGATATCATCTTATAAAATAAAACATTAATATTTCCTATTATTAAACGTTAATAACTTGTCGTGTGTGGGAGGAGGGGTATTTTTAAATTAGGGCGCGTCAACATCTATGGCCATTCCCGTCCGAAGCTTTCTAAGTGCACTGCCGGCCTCCGGATAGTGTTCTCTCGTTACAAACAACACTGCCCGCCACCGGACAGCGAGCTGTAGAAGTCCTAGGAACAGAAAATTTAAGGACAGTACCCGAGACTAGTGCGCTAATCCTTTCCCGGAAAATAAACGAATTAATAATTTATTCAAATCTTACAATATGTTATAAATAACATGGGAAAATAAATTATCTCTTAAGTAAAAAAAAATCTGGTGAGAAACACTCACTCGGCTCTCCCTTGCTCCTTGTTAGCACACTTACATATAAAATAACAAATTTTTCTTTAAACTTCCAATTTACATATTTGTCATAACATAAAAATGGGGCAAAAACGCACTAATAAAGTTGGACCAACTCCATATAAACATTCGAACTTTATTGCCATAAAATCCTCACAATTTTATAAAAATCCATTTTTTTTTTTTTTTGTAGAAATATTTCAAATAAAAGTGATACGTTTATATTTGTACTGGAATCATTTCAAGTTTAAAGAAAATCTGTGTAGCCGTTTTCGAGAAAAATTCCTCCCAAAAAAAACTCAATAACCTATTCTTGTAAAGTCGCACCTTCTTGAAATCGGAAATCCTATCAATGCTTCTAATGTAAATTAATACTATCTAGGTGGCTGAAAAACATACATTGTAATGTAGAAGTACTTAAAAGGAAAGCTGAACTCTACTGTTCCCCCCCAGAACCCCAAAAATCAATTTCCCGGAAAATACTCGTACTTCAAATAAAAGTGATAGGTATTTATGTGTGTAATAGATAATGTATAAAGTTTAAAGAAAATAACTGTGGCTACTTTCGAGAAAATCGAGACAAAAAAACAAAATAATCATTCTTATAGATTGGCACTTCCGGAAATATGGATTTTGCCCGAAACCTTTCGTGTCAGTGACTGTGGTTAGTGTGTAAACGGAATACCAAGTTTGAGCTTCCTACGACTTTTCGTTTTTAAGATATTTTGTTTACATCCATGCACACGCGCACATTCACACACACACACACACACACACACACATACCAAACATATATTTCCGGTGAAAACTCAATTTCGAAATTTTGCTACGGCCACAATACTTCCTCTTTTTACTAAGGTGTAAGAGAAAGTAAAAAAATCTATGAATTGTGAATCTCTTAATGTACCCTAACAAATAAATTTAAAAAATAAAAAAAATTATTACAATATTCTATACATTATTATTTAGCAAATATATACATATATATATTTGGCAAAAAAGAAAAATTAGGTTCCATTCATCAACAGGTGGGCCATCCTTTTGTTTCTGCAGAAAAGCAGCTCTCGTTTATTTCAATAGGAAACAGAGAGGAAAAGTAACAGAATGAAATTCAGTCTCGTTTACATGTTCTCGTTTCTGGTTTATTATTTTTTCCGTTTTAGTTTGAACAAAGAAAAAAAAGAAAAAGAAAAAGTGAAATAAATATTTTAAAAAATTAACGATTTTACTATTCAAGTGAAAGCATCCACATTTCAGTTACGAGAGACTCTGGCGTCCATAACAGTGTTTTATTATTTGGCTTGTTTATAAATACTTTTTTTAGTTTTTGAACAGCATTCGGTATGACATTTCATCACTTTTATTTGCATCAATTTTTCTGAAAAAATTAATTTTAGATAACTCTGCGCATTTTTGTAAAATTACATTTCAATATGTAGTGGAAGTAGCGATTCGGAAAAATGGAAATAATTTTGGAAAAATAGATAAGTGAATTTTTAGCTTAAAGTGTATAGTGTAGTGAAAGGAACTATTACGGCCTCTTCAGGTAAAGGACCTCGTTATAGAATGAATTCATTTAAAGTTGATTTATTTATTTTAATCTGCAGTGACTCTACCTATTTCTTAAACTTCATTCTCTCTTTAAAACATACATACTCACAAGCCCCCCCTTACAAAACCGCTCGTGTTACACAATACTACAAACGTACAACAACACTACAACACCAATCACATTTCAGTTATATAGGAATTGGTGTTCTCTTCTAGATTACAATGTTATCAGTTTTATTACGTAATCATTTTCAGCGAATAGTATCTGGGTGTGAGTGTATGTGAGTGCGGTTTTTTTCTTAATTTAAGGCTCGTCAACATCTATGGTTACTGGCGCCCGGAGCTTATTCAGTGCCGGCCTTCGGACAGTGGTCTCTCGTTACATACAACACTGTCCATCACCGAACAATGAGCAGTAGAAGCTACTAGGAAGAAAATAAAAATCTAAGGGCAACATAGCTAGTGGACTCGAACCTGGGACCTCCGCGTGGCAGTCCAGTGCGCTAACCACTAAGCTAATCCCTTTTCTCTGTGTGTGTTTGAACAAAATATTTCAAAAAGGAAAAGTCGCAAGAACCTCATATTTGGTATTCTGTTTGTGTACTACTACCGAATCTGACACGAAACTTTTGGACAAAATCTCTATCAACCTGAAATGCGACTTTACTGTTTTTTAATTTTATTTTATTTTATTTTTTTCAAGTTTTCGCTCCAACGATTTCCACACATGACCAAATCCGGCTGACGGATGTTTATCCATGCGATAAGTACTCTTGTTAATGTTTTTTTCCTATGTATGAATTGTAATCATTTAATTAATAAAGTACTATTGTAATTATTATTATTATTATGACCAAATTACTTTTATTTGAAACATTTGCCCAGATTTCTTTTTCACACTCAGACTTGCTTATAATAGAACAATCGTGAACAAACGGTTCACTTAGATTAGACTGATCCATTCGGGTGGGTCCCGATTCCAGGCATTATAAGCAATGCAGGCTTATTGTAGGTCTTGGATTCACGACTATTAACAGTTTTTTTAGAGAAATTCAAAAATTGATTTTTTGGGAGGTTTCTGAAGGAACAGTATTATTAAAGTATTACTTCCGTTCAATATATGGTTCTACGGCCTACATATAAATATTTATTAAAAGAATATCGGTTAACCAGAAGCAACATTACACAATAGGGTTCTGAGTGTTTTGAAACTATCTCGCAAATAACTATAAGAATATACTCTAAACTTGGGAATGCTAACTGCACAGATATCCTATCACTTTTTACTATAAACTCCCCCCTCCCCCCCAAATTATTTTAAATAGTTTTGCGGGATTTTTAGCGTTAACTTATTTATATATATATTTAACTCCATATGGAGTTTTTTTTATTGCTCTTGTAACTTCATTTTATCGTCCACTGCCTCATATATCTCAGTATTTCATTATACATATCAGGTGTGTTACATAGCAGATTTATTAATAAAAAAAAAAATGTAATAGAATGCAGGGGTGGATTACATTGATCTTCTTGTAGACAGATCTTGTCCTTATTATAATAATAGTGAACCAGGGAAGGTGAACAGGTTTGAAGACAGTGGAATCTTGGAAATTAGGGAAGTAGCTGTAGAGACTGCTTGCTATAACTAGATAACTATCTCTGAAGTAGTTAAACCTTAGAGGGAAAACTGATGTCTGCTTAGCTAAGTGCAATAATGGTAAAGTTTATCACTTAGACAGAGAAGGTAATAAACTTCAATTGGGTCCACGTCTTTCTTCTGTTGAAGCGAAAAGATCTTGTTTTTTAATCTTATTAAAACTTTTTTTTAATTAATTTTTTTTTTGGGGGGGGGACAAAATGAACTTAATATTTTAGTTAACCAGATTAAAACTATATTATTGTTAATCAAATTGGATAAATGAGATTATATTTTAATTGGAGAGATAAAAAAAAAAAAAAAAACATACAGCAGAGTGATAGTGGCTACAGATAGAAAAATTATTAATAGAAAGCTAAATCAACAATCATATAAGATATATGTAGTTTGAAATTAAATCAAATTAATAATAAATCTTCTGATCTGACATGGTCAGATCAATTGGTGGATTGATTCATTGGGGTGGGTCCCGATTCCAGGCATTGCAGCCAATGCAGGCTTATTGTAGATCTTGATTCATGACTATTAATCGAAATGCAAACTTGAGATTTAAAAATAAAAATAAAAAAATTAATAAAAATAATAACTCCTCACCAATTCTTTATTCTATTTTTCTAAATTGAATTAAATTATAACAACTTTTCACGCAACTCATTCTGTCTGTTCTTCTAATTAACGAGTTTTTCATTCTTTGACTTACATTTAACAACTCACAAGAACTTTAATGAATTTTTTTTTCCCTCTTGTACTTCATTTTAAGGTCCACTGCCTCATATATCTCAGTATTTCATTTAGTTGACTCACTTTTTTATACTCATTATATTTATTTTTATTATTATTATTTTTTTTTTAATTTTATTTCTGTTCAGAGTTTACAGCTATAATTATAACAAAAATAAGAGAAAGTAATAAACAATAATTTATTGTTTGTTGTTAAAGGAATAGGGTACCACTGTTTATATAGACCGATGAAATATTTTATTTATTTATATTTACTTTATCTTATTAACAATAGTAAGAGGAAGTATTGCGATCGTGCCAGATTTTCTCACAAAACTTTCTCTTACTCCAGTTCTCAAAATTATAATAGAGAAATTTTATAGTTTGTGTACAAAATTTAATGAAATTCGTCGAAAACTGAAAAAAACCGTTCAGTGAAAGCGCACTTCCGGTTTATTAATTTTCTTAAAACTCCGAATTTTGGCCATCTATTTCTTTCTGATTAATTCTGTTTGGATGATAGAATTGTATAATCAACTATGATACCACATTAGAAAAAACGTAACCCCACTCCTACCAGATAACTGTCCTTAAATGAATTTTCCCAGAGAAATGTTTTCAATAAAAGTTGTAGATCTTTATATGTTTAGTTTATATAAGATGTTTCAAGAAAATCGTCGGAAACATTTTTGAGAAAATCGTGAAAAAAATCATTTAGTAAAGTGGTAAAGTAAACGCACTTCCGGTTATCCGATTTTTTTCCATCTCGGAATTTCAACAACATATTTAATTCTAATTAACATTATTTAGATGACAGAATTGTCTAATAAACTGAAATAGTAGTGTAGATGAAAACCTCACCCCACCGCTCCCTAATAACTGCCCTTAAATGAATTTTCCCAGAGAAATGTTTCAAATAAAAGTTGTAGCTCGTTGCATGTATATTTGATATACCAAGTGTGAAGAAAATCGTCGGAGCCATTTTTGAGAAAAACGCAAAAAAGTAAAGAAATCAAATAGTAAAGTGGTACTTCCGGTTGAGGAATTTTGACAGGTAACTGTCAGATTCCATTGTGATACCTAAATGGAATATCAAGTTTCAACTTTCTACGGTTTTTCATTTTTGAGCTATGCTGTACACATACATATACACACACACACACACACACACACACAGACCATTTGATAAAAACCACTTTTTTGGACTCAGGGTTCCTCAAAACGGATATTTCCGGTGAAAACTCGATATCTAAAATTTGACACGATTACAATACTTCCTCTTACTAGGAGTGAGTAAGAAAAAGTAAAAAGTGGTTTTTAGAAAATGGTCTGCGTGTGTGTATGTGTGTGTGTTTTTGTAAAAAGGATATCTTAAAAACGAATCGTTGCAGTAAACTCAAACTTGGTATTCCTTTTAGGTACTACCACCGCATCAGACACGAAGGTTTCGGGGAAACCCCAACAACCGGAAGTGCCACTTTACTGATAAGTTTTTTTTTTGTTTTCTGCAATTTTCTCTAAAAAGGCTCCAAAGATTTTTATAGAATGTATATATTAACTACACATAGAGAGCTACAACTTATATTTAGTACATTTTCTCCGGGAAAATTAATTTAAGGGGACTTTTGGGGGAGGGATGAGGTTATGATTTCCTCTAATGTGCTATTTCAGTTCAACAATATGCTATACAATTCTGTGAACTAAATAATATTAATTAGAATTAAATATGTTGCCAAAATTCCCAGTTTGAAGAAAATCAGTTGACCGGAAGTATGATTTTACTGAATAGTTTTTTCATATTTTTTGTCAATTTTTTTTTTAAGTTGATGCGAAACTAGATTTTGATTCAATTGGCTCTTGCGTGGATTTCTATCTTTTCCAATACTTTGCGGACTGAGCCAAAAGCCTACCAAAATAAAATTAAGGATAGATAAGTTTTTTTTAATTGAAAATTAGGAATTCCTTGGAGAAATTTTCATGGGTATTTAACAACAATTTTATTTTATCCCACTAGTATAAGCGGTCATATACGAAATGGTGGATTTTGCATTTCCACCTAATTTTCATTTCCTTGATTTTTTCAACAATGAAATGAAAACTCTGAATTTTTTCTTTATAGCTCACATTAATAAATTATTTAAAACAGTAAATAAGATGTTAGAAAAGACTTGATTTTTTGTGATTTTATTTTTATATAAAAAAATGTTTATTGCACAATTTGATATTTTATAATTATTTATGTAGGAAGGAAAATTAGTAAATACAAAATTCTGAACTAGATTTTTCATAGAAGGTCTAATGTCAAATGTGGGCGTGGACAACATGATAATTCTAAATTTTTGATTGGCCATACACCAACATATTTCACAACTTCTCTTCTTCACTCTGATTGGTTAATTATTTGGGTGGGGGAGGTTCTCAAAAACGGTTAATGATTTCCCTTTAAACTTGGAATGCTTACTGCACGAATATAAAAGTCGGTTTTTATATACGTAGTTATGCGTTATTGACGCTTTCTTCTGCACTACAATATAAACACTTCTATAACTGCCTGGTTAAATAACTGTCCCTCATCCCCACCATGTCTATATTAGTATAAATGTGTAAAAATTAAAGTTTATAAAAAAAATTTCATTTTATATTTAACTAATATAATTTTTTTTTTTTTTTTTTTTAAATATAGTGTATGTTAGTATAACGGTTTTCAACGTAATGTATAGTTTCATTGCTTTACATGTTTCAAATTTCTAAACTTTTGAACAATTATTTTATATGTATAGTTAAACGTATGGTTTATAGCTGTATTTTTTTTGTTTTTTATTTCAATGGCACTATTTTAATATTGCAAACAATACTTCCGTTTTATTTTTTTCTACCTTATTGTTCTAACGGGCATGTAGGACATTATATTTCAAATATTAGAGCACACATTAATGTTAGAAATATTTAAATGCTTTACTAAAATATTATTTTTATTTCGTGGTCGTCCCAGTTTATTATTATTTTATCTACCACAAAGTTTCACTTTTATATTCTGAATTTTGTTAAGTTAATTAATTATATTTTTTTTATTAAAACTCATGGCTGTAGGATGTTTTTAGTAACAAAAAATAAAATCTAGTATGGAATTTAAATGACATCTTAAAGTTATTTACAATGTTATATAAATGGGAGAAACAAAACTTAATAAAACCAACTTTTGGGGAAAACCATAATCTTCCCCCATCCCCCCCAAAAAAACCCTTAAATGAAACCCGTGTTTTCTCAGAAAAAAGTTCCATATTAAAGTGATGGTTGTCTATATTTATAGTGCGTGTTAGATGATGCGTGTTTTTGTGGAGAAAAACTGGAAAAAAAAGAAGAAAAAAATTGTTCAATAAAAGCGCATTTCCGGTCAATCGATTTTTTTCCCAACTAGATATTTCGACAACATATTTAATTCTAATTAATATTATTTAGATGAATAAATCATATATTAAACTTAAATAGCACTTTAGATGGGGCGGGGAAACATAATCAAGAAAATCGTTGGAACCGTTTTCAATAAAAAATTCAAACCGTTGAAAAATCCATTCACAGTAAAATGATATTACGCGGTTTTGTAGAATTTAGACAGAAAACCTTTTTTGACAGATCCCATGATGATTGATACCCAATCGGAATGTCAAGTTTGAAGTTTCTGAGCCAATGTGATTTTTCGTTTTTGAGCCATTCTGTTCACATTCACATACACACACACACACACACACACACACACATACAGGCCAGTTTTTATAAAATAAGAAAACACTTTTTCGGACTCATTAGTCATCAAAATGGGTATTTCCGGTCAATATTCGCTATATCCAACATTTGACACGACCTCAAGACTTTTTTTTTTATAATTGTAAGAGAAAACAGAAATCTGGTGTGAGTTTTTTTGGATGTTTCGTGCAGAATATAGGGCGGCACACAAAATTGTATATACGCTGTCTATGCACTTAGGCTCTCAGGTTCTGCAAAAATATTTTACGACACCCAGAAAGCCGAATTACAACGCCAGGGTACAATTATAACGGATCCTCTAATCTCAGAACGTCTTCTAAATAGATTTAGAAAAGAGAAAACCCCCTTAGTCCTCTTACAACAAATGACTAATATTCAGTGTCTACCCACAGAGCCTCCTGAAACCTTCGCGGATAGAATTAGACATATCCAATCCGCCATTCATTTAAAAGCCCAAGCTAACCCACTCGAGGCCTTACAAACTATTTTAGACAAACTGGCCACTGATGCGTTCCTGAAGTCAGTTCCTCAACCACTTCGTAATGAGGTACGAACTAAGCTACCTCAAAAATTAGACGAAGCACTTTCTTATGCCAATGCCCTAAAAGAAGTACAGGCTTCTGAAACAAACCCCACAGTTTTCGCTGTCACTTCGAAAACTTCTAATCCTCGCACACCCCCATCTCCTTGTCGTTTCTGTGGACAAATGCATTTCCACAGAGAATGGCCGCATCGAATAAAAATCAGAAACCAAAACCTACTACCACCCCTAGGAGTTTTTAATGTATTAAAGAATAGGGCTTGCCGCCATTGTTCCGGTCCACATTTTGACGTGGACTGCACCAACAAACTTAGACCAAGCCCTTTACCAAAATGTAAATGACGATATATGAAGTAATTGTTACTATTTGCTAGATCCGCTAGAAGTGGTCGTTTGAAGAGTCAAATAAGATGGACGTACCACAGGCTCCAATCGTAAATTCTGCAATACTTAAATTTGGCCCTATAAAGGGTTTACGCTAATTTATACTAACAGCTGTTACTGTATGGTTCAAAATATCTCAATTATTTTCAAGAAACGTTATTTGAGTGAAAGAATTATTCAGCCGCCTTCAAATAAAATGAAAACCAATCATAAGCACGCACGTATTTTGGTGATCAGTGCTTAGTACGTTAGTATAAAAACTTTGTTTTTAATTAAGGTTTTTCAATATTTACGAACTACTTGTCCAACATTCTGCAACTGCCCCACTAGAGAATTCTTCATTCAGCCGGGTGAGTTATCTGCCTGTAAACGCCTGTTTTAGACCAGATCTTATTAATAACTTATTTCTCCAATGAGCAATTATATGCTGGTCATAAATTTTATGCTTACTTATGTAGTGTACTGTACAATTTGCATATGTTCAAAACTAGGCCCATTTTCGCATCTAATTTACATTAATTTTGAATAATTCTATCGCCAGGAACGTTTAATGCAGTTTCATCATCCTCACTTTCTCGTCTTCCTAGTAAGAGGAAGTTTTACAATCGTGTCAAATTTTCATTTATGGTAATTGATCTGTGTCTCAATATGTGAGGTGAGTCTGTTTGGCTGGGTATGCTTGTTTATTATATAAAAACGGAAAATCTCAGAAAGGTCCAACATGATTTGTCGTTTAAATTTCACCCAGTGGACACGATAATATGGATTTGGTTAAAATGTCTCCAGGAAACCATTTTTGAGAAAAATTGTACAAAAAGTGAAAACCCTAGTCGGTAAAGTTGCATTTCCGGTTGATTGATTTTTCCGGAAACCAGATCCAGAATTTTTTGTTCGTATTTAGGCGATAAGTCTGCCAAATTTTTATTTCCGGATTAAAATTCAATTAGGAAAAATTTAACACGTTCATAATACTTTCACTTAATGGAAATAAGAGAAAGTAACAAATAGTAAACAGTGAATAAATGTGATTTTATTAGTTAAAAGTAGTAAAGTGACAAGTAAGGGATGGTTATTTACCACTACAGTGTACTACTATACCAGGGAACCTAAAAACCACATTCTCATGACCACATGCAGTTTGGTTTTAGTATATATATATATATATGTACGTGTTAAACTGAACGTTAGCAACAGTATTCAATGTTACAAGGCTTAGCATGGAGTGCCAGACAGGGCTATACTAACCGGCAAGGCAAGGCAGGCTGTACATTTGTTACAAGGGTATATATATATATATATATATACTACACCATGTGTAAAGGCTGGATGTGCGGCAACGTCTACTTATCATGTTACTAAATGTAGACTTTAAACCCCCTTAACTTGATTGATATTCACCATTTTAGTACTCTTCGGTTTCAAAAAAGCTCTCTACTTTAATGGAAATAGAATTTTATTTTTCCCCACATTTTATCTAAATTTGTTGGCTTAGAAAACTCTGTCCTTTATTTCCTTTCTCTAACTCTTAGAGGAAATAGTGCGACCGTATAAAATTCTCGATATGGAGTTTTCACCGGACATACACGGTCTGAGGTCACGTTGAGTCCAAAAAAAGGGGGTTTTAGAAATTGGTTTGTGTGTGTGTATGTGTATGAGACTGTGGTGGAAAAGCAGAAAAAAAAGAAGAAAATTCAAAACTTGATATTTCGTTCAAGCTCTACCAAGAGACCTGATAATAAGTTTTTGGTTAAAAATCAATCAACCGGAATTATGAGGGATTATCCCAAGTTGGCTATTTACAATAATTACGATAGCTCCATTTAAATTTTCCATTTAAATCTCTAAGATTCCATATTTTAAAAGTTAATAAGCCTTTTCCACTCCAAGTCTTCAACCTTGATGACCATCTGTCTTTTTGATTTCTATTTCCTTTAAACTGTTTAGAATTCACAAATATTCAGCATATTGGCCTGAAGGGGCTGTCTCGTATAGGTTGCCACCCCAGTCTTCCCGCTTCAATGACCTTGATTGTCCAGATCCCGCTACTTCCTGAGACAAATGCCAAAATGATTCCGGTCAGATTGTGGAGGGTCACTTGTAGTCGCCTTCTTAAGTCCCGCGGGAATACTTGGGCCCAGACGGGTGTCCTGGAGTGTACAATGCGAAATTTTATATATATATGGGGGGAGGGTTGAGCTAGAGTTTGCCTGCAGGGTTCACTAAACCGAAATTGTAGCATACATCTATTGAGAATGTTGAACGCGTGCCAGTGTAAGGGTTGTTCGTTTTTACAGTCTGGGATACACGTAGGGACGGTAAGATTGCTGAAGAAGTGGCTGGTCACTTCTCCCTTGAAGCATTTGTCCATAATCCAAGCTAGAAATCTGAAACATCTGTTGAAGGAAGTTCATCTCTCAATTTGAATTTCTTTCTCTAAACATCTACCACAAGCAACTACAAGCGAAATTTGTCAGCCGGATCTTCCCTTTCATTTTTGTGGACACAGCCAATTGATACTGGCATAGTGGATTCGTAAAACTAGCTAGAAACTGATATCTTGTTTTATGGAATAATCTTTGTTTTCTCAAATTCCACTGATACCAATCCCCCCATTGTAAGAACCGTGGAAAATTTAAGTAGAAATTAATCTTCGTTGGTTGTCTCATTTTCTTGTAATAGTTAGTTTCTAGAGCGGGGAAATATACTTTTCCTAAAGGATATTCATTCATTTATTCTACTCTCTTGTTATCTTAACTGACTGCCGAAATACTTCACACCGGTCTTTGAAGATAAGATCTAGTAGAGCAATGTTCCCTCAACGCTTCCAATATCATGCTTTCTTTTCGTAATATAAAAATCATTATGCATAATTTCTGTTACAACTCAGAGCACTTATTTAAGGAACAGAATCATCTCAAACATTTATTGATATCAATGTGAAGTTTACTTTCCAAAATCTAATAAAAAAATGTATTTTCATTTCTATGAATAATTGCAATTCAATTAAGTTTTTTTTTTATTATTTATTTATTATTAGGCAATTTTTGATATGAATGGTAATAATGGAGATAAAAAATAAAAAATGAAATAAAATGAAGACTAAAGGTTGGAGGTATTGAATGAATCCTTCATATAAATAGGTTTTTATGAAAAAATGCCCATCTCTCACTCTCACTCTCTTTCTGTCTCGTACATTCTCTCTCACTCACCACGACACACACACACATATTCACACGTTCATAAAGTTCATCCTTTCTGATCCTCAATAAGTCTTTCCCTCAAAAACCTTAGTTCCTTACTAAATCTTCCACTTTCTCAAATCTCTACCACCTTCTTTTAACAGTCAACATCGCACACACACACTGAGAAAAACACATACATTCCATACACACACACACACACACACACACACACACACACACACACACACACTGCCAAACATACTAACGCTCGCCACAGACTCACTATATAAAAGCAAGCAAGGGAGAAATTGGTTGGTTTAGAATCTCCGGCTATTTAAACCTTCCTGAAAATCAAACATTCTAAGACTCAATAAATGTCACCCTATCAAAAACTCTTTACCATTTCCACCATCAAATCCTAACAAACAATTTTCACACATTTATTCCTCTAAAACGTCCTAAAAATAAACTTTATTTTCTCCACAAATTTTAAAGTTTTACTGAGGTTTTTCTGAAAAAATAAAATAAACACGTTTCTTTTTTTTAAAAAAAAAAAAAAAAAAAGTACAGTTATAAATAAAAGAAATGATTTCGCCCCCACCTTCTCAATACTTTGTACGATCTGTGCCAATCATTTCTGCCAAAAAAAAATCTTAAATATTTAACTTAAGAATTCAAAAAGCATCGGGACCTGGATGAATTCGTGCTTTTTTATAATCCACCCCAGTTGTGTCGTTAGATTTCAAATGTTATTGGGACTGAACTCACGCCTTCTGAATTACAATTTTGGTATTTGCCAGGAACCAACTATTATCTTGAATCTGTTACACAACTTACTAACTTTTATAAATTCAGTTAATTTCTAAGTGGAACAAGTTCTAGTCTGACTTGATAAAAGTTTTTGTTTAAGTCTTCATATTATACGTTTATGTCTTGAATTATAGTGAACAGATCAGTTATATTTAGAAATGTGTTCGTGTAAAATTTAAGAAATTTCTTTGTTGAGCCATGTTGTTTTAATTGACATAAAACATTAATGAAACAGAAAACTTTTTAAAGGCTTTAACAGTTTATTGCAATGGTGTAGTGGTTATGAGCATGGACTTATAAGTGGGAGATCAACCAGTTCGAATCCCGTGTATTACTGCTAAATTTTATATTCATTTAAAACGATAAGCCCGCCTGAAAAAAAGGCATTACTTTAATTTTTTTTTTTTATTTTTACTTTACTATAAATTTTAGTGAAGTGGATATTTAGAAAAAAACTGAAATTCAATAACTTCCGGTTGATGGATTTTGAATGAAATCTTCATGTCGGAGTAGAATCTAAATAGAATACTAAGTTTCAACTTTCCGGGCGATGTTTCTGTTTTGAGATTTTTTTTTTTCACATACACGCAGATCATTCTTTTTTTCCCGGATTCAGGATTTCCGAGGGTGAAAATAATTTTGAAAATTGTATACGACTGCAATATTTGCTCTTACAAGAAGTATTGTAAAGCAACGCCCTATAAAAAAAATCTAGCACAACAGAATATTATAAATTTACTTGTTTATAGGGATTACGTGATTTATAGAACTGAAAAATAATATGTGAATAGCGAATTCAACGGAACTAAAGGATACACAATAGATAGAAACAAAAATATTGTACAATATAAAATTTAAGTTAACCACTGCATATGAATAAATTATAACTCTATTTTTTCCCTCTAAACGTGATTATACCTGGGAGATTCATAGAACAATAGTATTACAAAATAAAAACAAATCCTATGGATAAATATCGCATTGAAAAAAATGCCACAGGGGACAGAATAGCTGACCATAAAAAGAGAAATGAATAACAACTGACGTGGAGGATAGAGGGGAGTGATGTGCAAAGAGAGAAATGAATAATTCATAATAAAAGATTGTTCTGGGAAAGTACAAATGTTTACTTTTTCTTTATTGTTTGCAGTTTAAATATAAACTAAGTACTTAGCGAGTTATCTGGGATGGGAGTCAATAGAATGGGTATTACTTTTTCTTACTGTTAGTAAGTGGACGTACTGTAATCGTGTCAAATTTTCGATATCGAGCTTTTCATCGGAATTACACGTTTTGTGGCATCTTGAGTCAAAGAAAGTGGTTTTTAGAAAATATTCTGTATCTGTGTAATGTAATGTGTAGATCTTGGGAAGAAAAAATGAAAAAATATAAATTATGATTTTGTAATTATAAATAATATATATTTAATATTGATTTATTATTTAGAGCAATATCAAGCCTGGGTTTTGTCGAAAGTTGGGTGAAAACAATAATAAACAGTTAGGAAGGTAGAATACCTTTAGTACAATAAAAGGGAATTTCCCTTCCTTTCTCTCTTCAATAGAGGAGAGATTATATATATGTAGAGCCTCAAATACGGAGGATCAAATTTTTGTGGTGAAGGAAAGTGTTCAATTGATATAACAGTGTAGAAGTGCTAAAGCCCCAACCTTCAAGTAAACCTTCTTATATATTGTAAGTTTGTAAAAAGTACATATAGTTTCTACTTAATTTTATTATCGCTATTTAAAGAATCAGATTTGATATGTATTAAGATTTATCCTTGAATTATATGTATTTCTTTTTATGTTTATTTTCTGCTTGTTTTATCCCTTGCTCAATTCACATAACACAGACCTCACGAGATCCCTTTAGAGAAGACTCCAAATATGAATTATAAAAATTAATTATTAATTAACATATTTAGTTTACATCCCCCCCCCCTAATATAATCATATTAAAGTATATTTATGTGAACAGCACAGCTCAAAAAATGAAAAATCGCAGAAAGTTCATTTCTTGAAATTACATTTGGGTATCAGCATAGGATTCGACCGGAAAACTTACATGTCAAATTTTCTCAACCGGAAGTACCACTCTACTGAATGGATTTTTCAGTTTTATTCGGATTTCCTAGAAAACGGCTCCAATGATTTTCTTTAAACTTGATATAATAACTGGGTATCGTATGTACAAAGTAGTAGCAACTTTTATTTGAATCATTTCTCCGGAAAAATTCATTTTAGGGATCTTTTGGGGAAGGTTTGGGGTTATGGTTTCCTCTAAAGTGCTATTTGAATTGGTCATATAATTGTTTCATCAAATAACATTAAACAGAAATAAATAAGGTACTTATATTCCGAGTTTGAATGAAATCGGTTGACACCCAACAGCTTTTTTAGTTTTCTCTCTCTCGAAAATGGCTACAATAATTTTTTTTAAACTTAGTACATTGACTACAACTTTTATTTGAAACCTTTCTCCGGAAATATTCAATTTTTGAGGAGAGAAGAGAGGATATGTTTTCCTCTAATATGCTACTGTAGTTTACGTATTATACAATTCTATCTAAATAATATTAATGAGCATTAAATATGAAGTCAAAATTGTGAATTCTGAAGAAAATCTGTTAACCGGAAGTGCGCTTTGACGAGATATTTTAATTTTCAATGATTTTATCCATTAAAACACCGATGGATTTCATTAAATTTGTTACACTAACTATGAATACGGAGACCTTTCACTTTTGTTCGGAACTTTTTTCCGATTCAGTCCATTTAAAGAAGTTTTTGGGGATAGGGAGAGGAGTATGGTTTCCTCAAAAAAGTCATTTTATTGAATTTAGATTCCCCAATTGTCATAAAATTGAAGACAAGCCAACATTTAGTAAAAGTAGATAAGTTTGAGGCTCTTTTTCTTATTTTTTTTTAAATCGATTTGGGTTTGGAACATTGAAACCACTTTCAATTTTCACGATTGAATGCAGCACTTACGCTAACTGATTGCACAAAAGCAGGTACCTTTGTTAAAGAGATTAAGGAAGATAAAGCCTCAAACAGGAATAAACTAATGCCATGAAGCCAGCGGATAATTTCTTTTGCAACACACAAAACTATGTTCTCAGCTTTCACAAAGAGATCCATTCATGGTTTAAAATATCCAAAGCGGGTATTTTCACCTCACTGACCCTTTAATAAAGTGATCCTCTTAATCAGGAAAAGTTCACGCTTATCATCAGTACTTTCCCCTAAACAGAAACTGTTAAAACTAATTATTTAATTAATAAAAAATAAATTTGATCGAAACACACACGACATTCTCTTACTACAGAAGTTTCTCTAACTCGGAATTTATTTTTCAGGACTCTAATATAAATATACAAGGGTCCTAACATAAATATAGGTTACATGCTGATAGGCAATCTTGGCCCAGGTAATCACTTCACATCGTACTCCAGAAGACACTACCAATAATATTGAAAAAAAACTCAAACAAAATTTGAATTTTAAAGCAATAAATTCCGCACAACCTCTTAAAATATTTATTCAGAATTTAAAGAATAACTTGATAGTATTTTACGAGAAAATTCCAGAAGACTCACTAACTTATACTGCATAAACTCACTTCCGGTTAACTGATTTTCTTCAAATTTTGGAATCTAGTAATGGTTCTAATGCATATTAATATTATGTGGGTGGTAGAATCCATACATTGTACTGACGTGGTACTTTGGAGGAAAGTTTAACTAAGCTTATTTGATCCTCCAAAATCCCCACCCCACAAAAATTAAATTTTCCCGGGAGAAATTTCAAATAATAGTAGTTTGGTATTTATGTCTATGTAAATAGTTTACTAAGTTTTAATCAAAATCGTTGCAAACAGTTTTCGAGTAAATTGTGGAAAACATTGAAGAAGAAAAAAAAAACATTCAGTAAAGTGGCACCTTCGGTTGATGGATTTTGTCCAAAAACTATGTCAGATGTTATAATTAATTGCAATTTTTCTTATTTGAGATACTTTATTCGCGCACACACACATTCACAGACAATTCCGCTAAAAACATTTTTTTCATAATTTCCGGGGACTTTAAAACATATATTATGGTAAAAGCTTAAATTCGAAAAAAACGACGCGATAGTAGTTCTTCCAGCACTATTTTTAGTGCTGCTAAAGATGACCTCCTCATTAGGTCGAAACGTCCAGTTTTTTTATTTTAAAACAGAGAAATAGTCACAAATTTATTTGTTCTTAATATGTTATTATTCTCCTCACCAAAACTGCCAATATTTTGTAATAATTATAGTTGCAACTACTTAACTAGAAATCTATTTCAGTTAAAAATATAGTTACTTTACTGGCAAACTACTGCAAAGAAGTCAATCAAGAAACAACTAAATCTGTGGCACATCAATCCTGGGATTGACTGTGGCAATTACGAGAAGACAATTTTTATTGAGAAGGATTTTTATGGCCATAGTAAGGATATTTTAATCGAATGTCATGTTTTTGACGTAATTCAAAACAGAAAAATGTCAAAAATTACAATTAAAAGATTACTGAATTAAATTCATTAGAATTATTTAAATGAGAAACATCCTGATTCAATATATTAAGGATGTATATTAACTGTTTGAAATTCAAAATTTTTTTTTTTTTTAATTAAAATTATAGAAATGCAATTTTAAAAATGAAAATGAGAGGGTGCTCTGATGCATAAAATATTTTTCTATTAAAAAAGACGAGCTCGCACTGACATAAGTCATTTATTAATCATCTATTTATTTTGTACTTTTTGTGAATAATTAATGTCATATTAAAGTGGTTATGTATAGCTGAAACATGTGTATAAAGAATACTTCTTTAATTATATACATTTTGTATTTAAAGGAATATTACATTAAAATAATTTTATATAATTTATCATGAAAAACATCAGTCTTTCCTTTATAGTCTTTATTTAAATATTTCCCTTTTTTGTTCACTTCCTGTTTCTACTTAGTATCAAATGTTTCTACGATACAAATACTTCCTGTTTCTACGATCGTGTCAAATTTGCGAAATTGAGTTTTCACCGCAAATCCATGTTTTTAGCGATTAGCGCTTGTGTGCGCGTACTAAATCGTAGGACGCTCAAATTTGATATTCCGTTATACCATGTTACTTATTACAGAACAATCGTTCATTCATTAAACCTTTAATAACCATTCTTTCTTTAATTTCTTCATTTTTAAGACGGTCCAGTCCTACTTTTCTGAATGATCTAATTATCATAGCGATGCTACGATTAACACAGCTATAAATTTTCAAATCCGTATAGAGCCGCATTCTATCCTACTGATAAAGATCCACTTTTATTATCTCATATATTGAAACCCATCCTATGCCTAAGATCTCTTCTAAACTAAGATGTACTAACAAGACCTTAATGATAACAGATCCTGTTGAATATGTGGATAGGTCCGCAATGCTGGATAACATCTGGTATTTTATCCGTCGTAACTTGAGTATTCATTTTCTTTCTGACCGGTTTCGGATTTTCATCCATCGTCAGAGCAAATTCACCAAGTTCGCGAAGGGAGTTCACTACAACTTAATGTTTCTGTTACACTCACACTTGTTGGTTTGTTGGTTGTATATATGGTTGGTTTACATATATACAAACCCACAAACCAACAAGTATGAGTGTAACAGAAACATTACGTTGAAATGAATGCTCTACACCAACTTAGTGAATTTGCGCTGTCGATGGATGAAAATCCGAAACCGGTCAGGAATAAAATGAATATTCAAGCTACGACGGATAAAATACCAGATGATAACAGATCCCTTCCGATAAATATTAAAAGGACCTTTCTGGTTATTTCAGTTTCTAAGACTTCCTGTTATGACTTAACTCAAAGATAAAAGCTCCTTGTTTGTTATTTTATATTAATGAAAAGTTATATTAAGAAAGTGTCAACTATAAGAGCCCCTTCAAGTCTTATTTCTTTGATTCAAGAATTCAGTAGTACTTCAAAGATCGGAGTTTCTGTTTTGATAAGAGCAGCTCATTCAGATCAAGAGTGTCACTGAGATAAGAGCTCTTAAATTACCACATTCATTGTTGACTTAAATTTTGTGTGTTACCTCAAAGATAATTGCACCTAATTATCTGTGCTTCTCAAGTTGAGATTACTGTTCCTCTTGTTTTACCAAGAATTTGCTTCGTCTATGTCTTAGCCCTACTAGTAACAGCGCTCCCTATAGCTTATCTTCCTGATAAGAACTACCACTTTGTTATCAAATCTTAAGAGCATTTCCCATATATCTGAAACCCTTTTGAAGTAAGCAGTTTTCATTGAACACTTTATATCGATTATTGTAAGTAAAGATTGACAATCTACAAAAACTCATAACTATTTCCATATATAAAAAAAAATCTGGTGTGAAACAATCACACAATTTCTCTTACTCCAGTTCTCAAAATTATAATTGACAAACTTTATAGTATGACAAAGTTTATAGTTTTTTATAGTTTGACCAAATTTAATGAAATTGTCGAAAACTGAAAAAACTGTAAAGTAAAAGCGCACTTCCGGTTTACTAATTTCCTTGAAACTCGGAATTTTGGCCATCTATTTATTTCTAATTAATTTTGTTTGGATGATAGAATTGTATAATTAACTATGACAGCACTTTAGATAAAAACCTAACCCCACCCTCTCCCCCATAACAGCCCTGAAATCAATTTTCCCGGAGAAATGTTTCAAATAAAAGTTGTAGCTCGTTGTATGTGTAGTTGATATACCTTAAAGAAAATCGTTGTAGCCATTTTTTGAGAAAATCGCAAAAAAGTAAAAAAAAACAACTAGTAAAGTGGTACTTCCGGTTGAGGAATTTTGACAGATAACGTACTGCCAGTTCCCATGGTGATAGCTAAATGGAATATCAAGTTTCAACTTTCTGCGGTTTTTCGTTTTTGAGCTATGCTGTTCACATGCGCACACATACAGACCATTTGCTAAAAACCACTTTTTTGGACTCAGAGGACCCTCAAAACGGATATTTCCGGAAACTCGATATTGAAAATTTGACACGATTACAATACTTCCTATTACTAGGAGTAAGAGAAAGTAAAAATGATCAAAATAACTGAAAATAATGAGGTTATTATTTGTACAAAAAAAATAAATGGGAGCTCATAAAAGAAGAGATAATTTTTTAGTACAATTGTAACGGTTCAGCTGCGTAAAAAAAAAAAAAATAACATTTATAAGATAAGCACGACTTTTTCCAAATATGTCCCTTTGTGAAATCTAATTCCAGTACTGTATATGTATGAGGTAGTGGGAATAATAAAAACAAAATTACTTTGAGTCGTGTAAAATGATCTGGTGTCTCTCTCCACCTGCCCATATCCAAAATACGGTTACTGTGAAAACGTAAAAATATATTATTATAACGATCTACTGATCCAATTTCCTGGTGGGGTTAAGCAGACTACTGGGAAATTTTAGAAGAATGTAAAAAAATATGCTTTTAAAGGTTCCTTTTTATACTTCAACTGGTAACTTTCTACTAATTTATTCAATAATATTTATGTGTCTCACTTCTGAAAGCGGAAGTTTTACGATTGTATCAGATATTCAAACTGAGTTTAAAAAAAGAAGACAAAAGAAAATGTCGTATATAATTTGTGATCTTCTGAGAACGAGAAAAAATGTTTTTATTGTATCTAGGCTTTCTGTTCAGAAAACTTAAAGACGAAAAATTGGAAGTAGTTCAAACTTAATATTGCGGTTAGCTATCACCAGGGAATTCGACATGAAGATGACGATCAAGATCTAACACAACCACATCTTTAGCGTTCCGATCGAAAGCTACTCCAATGAATGTTTTCTGTAACCTTCTTATACTGTGAGGTGTATCACTTTTACTTGAATGATTTTCCTGATAAAGCAGTGGCATTTGATTTCCCACTATGATTATTATTATCTGCTTTGGGGGATAGGAGAGACAAAGACGACTGCCATCCCCAGTTGTCCTCACAAAATCATTTCACTCAAAACTGTACAATACATTTTTATAGGAAACTTCTAAATTTTTCAACAAACTAAAAAGTCTTGAAGTGATCTCCTGTCTAGAAAAACAGATGCCAAAATAGGATGAGAGAGAGTAGTACCCTGTTCTAATTCACAAACTCTGCAGAAGATATATTCATGTATTGATCTCTAATCAGTATGCAACAGTTGCGACAAGTCAATAAACTCATTCTTATGGATTGAGAAAATAATCTCATTCTTGCGAATTAGAATAGATCTCCAGGAACTTCAGGCTCGACAGTTGGGATGGTTTGGCGATGTTTTGAGAATGGAGGATAAGGCACAAGGCCAAACAAATGCTCGATGCCAGACCTATTGGCAAGAGAGCAAGAGGTAGACCTCGACTCATGTATGAGGAATATTGAAAGACTCGGCCAGGCAAGAGGGGAATCTCTTACGCGGATGAGAAGGATGGCATGGGATAGAGGCCGATGGAAGGGCTGGATTGGGGCTGCTTCTCCACGCCTCAGTGCACACAGGAGATAGGGAAACAAAACGAAGTTTTTCGTGAGAGGAAACGTCAATTCGGTTATCATATAAAATGCTGAAGCCATCTTTTTCTTTCGAAAACAGCTATTTACAAAACATAACAATAATTATTACTTTCTCTTACTCCTAGTAAGAGGAAGTATTGTAATCGTGTCAAATTTTCGATATCGAGTTTTCACCGAAAATATCCGTTTTGAGGTCCCCTGAGTCCAAAGTGGTTTTTAAAAAAGGGTTTGTGTGTGTGTGTGTGTGTGTGTGTGCATGTGTATGAGAACAGCATAGCTCAAAAACGAAAAACCGCAGAAAGTTGAAACTTGATTTTCGTTTAGGTATCACCATGGGATCTAATTGTACGTTATCTGTCAAAATTCCTCTACCGGAAGTACCACTTTACTAGGTTTTTTTTTTTTTTTTTTATTCTTTTGCGTTTTTCTCAAAAATGGCTCCGACGACTTTCTTTGAACTTGGTATATCAACTACACATACACGAGCTACAACTTCTATTTGAAACATTTCTCTGGGAAAATTCATTTAAGGGCAGTTATGAGGGAGGTTTTCATCTAAAGTGATTTTTCAGATTATTAGACAATTCTGTCATCTAAATAATGCTAATAGAATTGAATATATTGTTGAAATTGCGAGTGTGAAAAAATCGGATAACCCAAAGTGCGTTTACTTTTCCAGTTTACTAAATGATTTTTTCACTTTTTCGCAATTTTCTCAAAAACGGCTCCGACTATTTTCTTGAAACTTGTATATAAAGTAAACATACAAAGATCTACAACTTCTATTTAAAACATTTCTCTGGGAAAATTCATTTAAGGCCACTTCTAGTGGAGGGGTGGGGTTACGTTTTTCTCTAAAGTGGTGTCATAGTTGATTATACAATTCTATCATCCAAAGAAGAAAAATTAGAAATAAATAGATGGCCAAAATTCCGAGTTTCAAAAAAATTATTAAACCGGAAGTGCGCTTTTACTGAAAATTTTTGTCAGTTTTCCACGAATTTCATTAAATTTGGTAAACTAACTATACAATTTGTCAATTATAATTTTGAGAACTGGAGTAAGAGAAAGTTGTGTGAGTGTTTCACACCAAATTTTTTTTTTTTTTTTTAATAAAAACGCTTGCAACGAAAATTTTTCTATGAACGGTTTCTATTTCATCTGTATTTTCTCTTACAGCAATCATGTCAAATTTTCCGAAATATTTTGCTTTCACCTTAAGTATATATAATGTTTACACGTACACTGAATTTGAAAAAAAAATATTTAGCGTAATGGTGAGTACGTGTTTGTATAAGGGTATGATGGAACGGTAAATGTACTGATACAAGCCTATACATTTATTTACTGGTTCAGGTAAACCTACAACGATAATCATCATCAACCATAATTATACACAGCCAGCTAAATTTTTAGTAAATATTAGTGTAAAGAAATTTTGATAATTGCAATTGCAATATCTACAGTAAGAGAAAGTTGGGTGAGATTTTTTTTTGAAGGGGGGGAGACTTTATGAAGATATATTATTTAAAAAAAAAAACGTGAAACCTTTAATTTGCAATAATTTTCCTTTTCAACAAGGGAGATTTTATGACGTACCATTTTTATGACGTAAATTAGCTATAATAAAGCGTTGTCTAAAACTAATTGTACAAGAAGTTATAAAATCCATAACAAGTTGCATGTTATCCAACAAGGTGTTCGATAAAGATCAAAAGGCATATCTATGTGATTAGGCTACTATACAAGTTTAGTATTTGATTTTGTTGCAATCATTGCGCATATAATAAATTTGTGCTTGGTTATTGATCGATAACATTACTGTTAATACTATCATTGTCTTCCTATTTAGTGTACGAATTGTTATGTACAAAATTATTAACGATTGTTTAAAAAAAAAAAAAAAAAAATGTACATGTATGCGTTAAAAATGAGTTTTGGTTAAGTTCCATTGTAGGTATAGATATTTGTACATAAACTGCTTCTGTACATATACTATTTATTCTGCGCATGTTTCACCATAACTAATCATATTCATAGATAGATTTATGTTGCTAATGAATTAATTATCAGAATATGGTTTATAAACTGTCAGCTAAATAGCAAAATTATTGAAACTTGCCAAATGTTTAAATTGTTACAGAAAATTACACAAGTGTAATCATGTGTTCCATATTTAATTATATAAAAGAGTATTTATTTATATAAATAAAACTTAATGAGATTATAAAATACAAAACTAGATTCCAAAATTTTTCTATCCACGATAAGAAAACTGATTTCACTTATTAAGTCAGTAAAAATTGCCTTTTGAAATTCGTGAAATATCTCATAATAGACTAAACTCTATGGAAATGCAAGTTTATGGTTCAATAATATGTCAAAAGAAGGAATCTAATGCTGTTAATGCTTCAGGAATCTACAGCAGGTTCCAGCAGTTATCCCTGACTAACTGTACTGAAATCTCCAAAACAACGTACATACACAGGTCCTGCAGAGTTAATTGGTTGAACTAATTGGGATAAGCGCAGCACAAGTAAACAACTTTAGCTCACCATCACACACATACACACCCACACTTACACACGGTACACTTTACACACCACCACCACCTTCCATATACACTCAATCGCAAAAAAATAAATGGCGCACTTAGTTTTTTTCATTAATAAATAACATTTATTGCAACAATCTATTGTTAATACAATTCTCTAGCTAAATAATATCTTGTAGTGTTGATTTTTTTCACCTACTCTTGATTTGGATTGATTCATTGCGCCATTTTCAATAGGAGCACTTCCGCTAGTAGCACATTGAATAAAGTCATTCCTTCTGCCTTATTCCTCACATGAATTCGTCTGTCTGAGGAATACAGATATAATATACTTCAGAGGTCTGTGGTGGAAGTCTACCCTTATTTATCCTGCTGTTGTTTTAGTATATTCTATTACTATTTCACTATCTATATTTAGTTATGAAAATAACTGAATGAGTTTTCTAAGTTGCAATGTTTAAGAGGAATTGACCAAGTCAAGTTACACTTGATCCATGGCTTGTAATCCTCAGCACAGAGAGGAAATTAAATTTCTATATATATTATTAAAGTAGCACCAGTTTAATTATTAGTATAATACTTTAATACATAAAATGTAATTTATACATTTATCTCTCTTCTATACAAAACATTCAGACAATAGGTAGACAAGTGGAATGTTTATATCAGATACACAATAGTTCAAAGAGCAGGACTGCAAGATATATATATATATATTAAAAATCTCAACCCTATCCACCCTCTATATATAGAGAGAGAGCGAGAGAAAGAGAAAGCTATATTACAGTCATGTGAACAATTGCGGCACACTTTACTCTCCTTACTAACAACTAGCTCGTTTAAAATTACCTACAATAAATAGCTATTAAAATAAATATTATACTAGTAAACCACTTGTTGAAAATAAATTTATTTTCATGGCGTTCTTTTACTGTAAATTTTAAATTAAATGAATATTACTTTCTGTTACAGCTGACAAGAGGAACTATTGCGATCGCGTCAAATTTCCGAAATTCAATAGTTTCCTGTTCTAACTATATAGTAAACTATAGTTTACTGAGGAAATTAAGATTCTGAAATCTTACTGACAATAACTAAATCTAACACTTTGTCTGATTTAAGATAGTTTCCTATTCTTCTTTGCACCGACCTGCTTTTGGAAGTTTGCACATATTCAGATTGTCCAGCCCTTTTTATCAGAATTGTGATAACGGAGCAAAGGAAACGGTGTACACAATCTAGGATTTGTAAGGGCAATACTCTCAAGGTTACATTTGGGGGAGTTGAAGATTAAGGATATCTTACGATATTGTAATCGGAACGGCAGATTGCTGGAGCGAGTTTCTTAGGAGTAGTTCTTATTTTTTTTAATTGCTGGGGCCAAAAGTCATATTGGTTAAGGTTCCGCACGTTCGGATATCCATTCATAATAATTAATGTTGTTTTTTTTCCTTTTATTCAGGAGTTCCCTAAGAATGTATATCCGGTGAGTAATCAATTTCGAAATTTGATACGATCGCATTACTTCCTCTTAGGAAGGAGCTGGACTCCCATGCGGAGAGATCTCTGGTTCGAGTCCAGCAGTGACGGTCTTCGATTTTCTCTTCCTAGGAGCCTCTACAAACTCACTGATCGGTGATGGACAGTGTTGTCCTTGGCGAGAGAACACTGCTTAGAGGCCAGCAGTGCACAGAAGGCTCCAAACGCTAATGACCAAAGACTTCGCGCCTTAATTTAAAAAAAAAAGTTCTCTTACAGCGGTAATAAAAGAAGAAAGAAAGTACAAAAATTTAGATGTAGCCATTGTTCAATGGATTCAAGCCAGCAAACGCAAAACAGCGTAAAAATTCCAAAAACAGAACAGACAAACCTTATTGTTTTTTGTTTGTTTTTTTTTTAAATAAAATTTAATAAACATTTGAAATTATTTTTTAAAAAATAAATAAAAACATATGGAAGAAAAAATCAATTAATTAACAACACCAAAAAAAAGAGTGTTACATATTTCAAGGAGGTACATGCAAAAACACACAACATAAATTTTCAGATGAAGAACATAATTATAGCTGATAAAGAGATGGCCTGTATTGCCTGTTTTTTGGTGTTCATATTTACCGTGTTTTGTGCCATTTTTATAACACTGGCTTCATTCTGTGGTTGGGGCACAATTAAATCCCAAACATCGACAGAAACTAAAGGAAGAGCCAACTTGGTAAGTGATATGTTTCACTTCATTTTAAATTACTATGTAGAAACCATTCCTAATTGATATCGATTCTAGGTTTAATACTAATAGTCTTGCTATTATTTCTGCAGTTATTACTATGAGGGTAAAATGACACACAAGGCTTTTGTTCCGTACTATACGTTTAATTCCACGCCACTAAGCATCAATCTAACATGTAAACTCACTTTTATACACGCATCTTTTTAACATGCACATAGCCTAGCATCTTTCTAGACATAGCGGACAGCATAACAGATGTGCGAGGAGCTCCTTATCACGGACAGGGAGGCGTGGAGGATCGGACCGCCTATATTAAGGCGACTCTATGTGGTATTAGAGGTTCCAAGATGGGAAAGAGGGTGGAAGCCGACGTGTATGGGGTGAGGCCGAGATGTGAGACCTCTGTATAGCTATGCAGGCTACCCACTATCTTTCAGGCAGATGTGGTGGCCACAATTATCTATGCTACTGAGATTAAGTGTCGGGACGGTGGTAAACTCCAGACGGTCGTCCTTTCTTTCAGATAGCCAAGCGGCTCGGCGAGCTATTAACTCGTGTGAGGAAATCAGTTCACGGCTGGCATGAGAGTCAGCCACCAACATTGTCACTTAATCTATTACTTAATGATCAAACCAGGCATGTGGAAAAATAATCTGTTATTTCAACTGAATTTGATTCAATTAGATCTTTTATCATTAAAATAAACGGTAGAAGCCATGGCAAAATGAACCCTGGAATGGAATCTGCCTTGAGAAAATTGGACCTAATAATTGCCTGAAGGATATCGATAGAATCGGAAGGAAACAGGAAAATACTGGAAAGCAATAAAAAGGCCTTGCATGTGATAGAAGTAAACAGATTGTTTTCGTAGATGATCTATATCCCAGAAGGGGGTATAGCCCAGGTTCCAAGAAAAAGAAAAACACCAGGTTCCAACAAAAGAGAAATTATTAAATCGATGTAATTGTAGTAGCTAATATAAAAAAATCATATATCAGCGAGAGCAAATAGTATACAATTGCTGCTGTATCGTAATGGTCATGGTATTTATAGAACAGAGTTCTATAACAGGAAGTATTCATCTCATTTTCAGGAACATATTCATACATATTCATCTCTCAAACATATTCTATTTGAAATTTAACATTCCCCGCCCCCCTACTCAATTGTATATTATATACCAAATTAACATAATTATTTCATTATCCAGAACATTTCAATACACGTAATTATATACTAAAACTGTATTTCAAAATTATCATTCATTATTCTTAAACTTCATGTTCATAGTTATAACCTTTCTAATAAAACCTTCCTCACACAAAGATACAAACAATACTGTGGTATGGGCAGAAATTTAAAGCAAGAGCTCAGTTTTCAGGAAACTCTTATCTCCGCCAGGTTTAAAAAAAAAGAGGAATTTGCCAAGTTGAAGAGAGACTATGGTACTAATAAAAAGATAGGACTGGTGTTTTTTCCACCAACATATTTGATGTAGTAACCGAATACCATGTGGATTATCAGTAACAGAAAAGTTATAGTATTTGTTTACTATATCATACTTCCATTTCTTAGATTTCTCCACAATATTGGCCTTTTTATGGCATTCAAGTTCCATTCCTGGCATTGCACTGGCATTCCAGTACTGAAGAAACAAAAATAATGGTTAATTATATACCATAAACAAAACCAATAAAATAAAATAAAAATATTTAAAGTCAATTCCCTACAAAATTTGATTAACTATACTTTGACGATGGATAAGAACCTGAACCCGATCAGAACCAAGATAATGAAACATACCGCCGACAGATAAAATCATAAAGATATAGAAGTGATCACATTGTAGTCCAGAAGCATTGAACTAACAATACTTGAAATTTAATGCCACAACTTTACATCCGTAAAGTCATATCTTCCGGTTAAACAATTTTTTTCAAATTTGGAATTCCTACCAATGTTTGTAACGTATATTAAATATTATGTAGTTGGCAAAAACATATATTGCACTGTATTGGTACAGCTTTGGGAAAAGCTAAATTCTACTGTTTCCCCAGAAACCCACCCAAAAATCTATTTTCCCAGAAAAATACTTGAAATCAATGATAGGCATATGTGTGTGTCTGTGTGTACATAGTACACGAAGTTTAAAGATCGCCAATTTCGAGAAAACCAAACAATGAATAAATCATAATTAAAATCGCATTTCCAGGTGATGGATTTGGCCCGAAACCTTTGTGACGCTGATGCAGTGGTAGTACCTAAATACAAATTTGAGCGTCCTGTTGTTTTTCGTATATGAGATGTTTTGATTAAACACTCACGAGACCATTCGCTGAAAACAATTTTTTTTTTTTACACTAGGGGGGGACCTCAAAACCATGTATTTCCAGTCAAAACTTAATCGATCGCAGATATTTAAAGATACTTCGAGATACTAGGAATACTAAGTATATTGTGATGGATAAAATCCCAGACATAAAGTAATTAATTTAATTAATAAACCTTCCATAATTAATTCTCTATTCTATAATACTGCACATTTTTTATTACCCACAAAGATACATATAACAGCAATACATATATACGTTAGCATATAATACGATATAAAGCAAGTTAATAGATTTCATGTAACAATATAAACTACATATACAACTACAATTCAAAAGACGAAGTAAGAAAAAAAAAAGAGGGTAAATATATGATATACACAAGACGTGTATACAAGAGTAAGCAGTAGAATTCAATGAAAAGGTATATCCAACAAACCAAATATCAATTCAACGCCCTCTAGGGAACTGTCCTAAGAAAGAAACTGAAGCAGTCTCCTTTCAATATGAACGTCATAACGGGCCAACCTACACTGCCTGTACCAGATGATGTTTTCATATATTCTATACTGTTAAAAAAGATAAAAAGGACAATAGTTCATTTTTCAGTATAAAGTACTAACAATATACTATCCTTCTTGGTCTACGAGTATTTCCTCGTAACCTTAGAGTGTCTTTCTTCTTTTTTAATCATTGGTTCACTTAAATATTTACTAAAGCTAGTAGTGGTCACTTCCTGTTTCCGGTGCTATCATTACGCGAATGTAATAGTAAAGGAATGATGGGGAAAACTGCATTGTAACAGGACTAAAGAGTATATGATAGACAGATAAAGCTAAGAGTAATGATGGTTATTAATATAGACTGGTAACGTTAGCTTAATAAAGCGTTGCTTGTTCTAATGGTCGATTCGTTTGAACTAATTCTAGTAGCTTGTTGGAGAACCTTCTTGACATTTTCAACCAAAACCTGAGTTGCAGACACTTAATGTTTGATATAAATAGTCGCTCTCTCACTGAAAGTTTTGCGTAGATTCCTAGATCATACGTTTGTAAATTCTTGAATACTCTGCAAACGTTAATTTATGATTCTTGATTATTGGCGTTAAATCCTTCAAATGTTGATTTAGAGAGTCCATTCAGTTCTCCCATTAAAAGCAGTCATCATTTTAATCATCAACTACTTTCTGCAGCGTTTCAAAGGAACCATTTTGTTTTAGCGAGCTCATCTTCATAAGGACGCTAGGCCATTATTATTGTTATGCATTCTATGGTTGGCTCTCCCCACCAATTTTTGAGCACCATCATTCTTTCATTAATGAACTTCCAAATCTTCTTCTTGGTTAACTTTGACTTCCTTACATACGAAAAACCCTGTTCTTACTTTTCCTCAAGAATTCGCTGGACCCCTTGAATAGAAAGTATAGCACTCCCTTTTATATCTTAAACTTCTAATCCTTTACTCTTAGTTTCTGTAACGACCCTAGGCTATTTAAGTTTGCCTGCCTTTGGATTCTGAGGATTAGTGTGAGTGTATTTTGTGTTCTGTTCTGGTGAATGTTCACTCACTTGGACGATACGCCCCCAAGTGAGTGCATACATCAGCCACCCCTTGCTGGACTCCTTATTATTCACTATTTTTTAATCAAATATACTTAGCAATGTTTAAGAATTACTCGTTATATAAAGTAACTCGTTATACGCCACATATAATAAAGCCTAACGAAAGTTACAATTAAAGATGAAGAGCTAAACTCCGTACTAAGTAGACCTCATTCAGTTACCGAGGGGCGTTTCGCAGTCTACATAATAATCCCTCACTTTCAATTAGATTCAATTAGCATTAACAGACATCAACAATACATAACCCGAACCGACCGTTTTCATTTCTTTCTAAGTCAATAACTCAGAATTGCGTAGAAATCGGTCATCTTTGATATTTACATCTCTGTGAAGGTCATCTATTTTGCAATAACTATTCACATGGTTTTTGCTAGGTAAGAAAATTAAAAAGTGATTAGAAATGTAAATCATTATAACACCCCTTGAACGTATATAATCTTTCAAACACGTTTCAAATCCTAAACCAGAGTGCGTTCCCTTCCGTAGGGAAGGTTGATATCTGTTAATAAATACTATAAATACTACAAAATACGATAAATACTCTATGGTATTTGTAATAAAAAAAAAGTCGGACTAGTTTATATATACACTGGCGGTCAAAAAAACCGGCACACCATGAATTTTACGTAAAATGTGCAGATTAGAGAAATATTTTTGAGCCTGAAGTAATAACAGGTATATGACAGGTCAAAGGGCATTACTATGCTTTAATCCTTTGGGGAAAAGTTCATAATTCTCTCTAGGATTAACGATAAATAAAATATGAACTTTATCAGTTTGTCTCCAATTACATATTCAGTCGTATTGAATTTTCAGTAGTGCTTTTTGTTTCTTGAAAAACAATATTTTTAAGAAAGTAAAATGGTTTTGGATACCGTGGTAGTCGCTCGGATTATTGCTTTGGTTGAGGACGGCCGAAGGCAGCGATACGCGGCCAGAGTCCTCGAGCTGCCCGAAACAACGGTTCGGCGGCAGTCCAGAGATACCGGGAGACAAGAAGGTACACTAGGAGGCCGGGATCAGACCGTCCAAGAGCGACCGGTCCAGCTGATGATCGCTTCGTTGTTATGCAGACCCTCAGAAACCGCTTCCAGACATCTGTTGAGAACTGCGTGTCGTTCGGGGTACAGATATTAGCCCGCGAACAGTACGGAGAAGGCTTGCTGAACTTAACATGCATATTGGGGTCCCCGCTTCCGGCCCTCTACTCACTGCAGTACACCGAGCAGCTCGCCTCCACTTTTGTAGAGAACATGCCTCCTGGACTGAAGGTGATTGGCCCTCTGTTCTGTTTTCTGACGAGTCCAGATATACCCTATATGGTGAAGACGGACGAGTTCGAGTGTGGAGAAGACCAGGTGAGCGATCTGCTCATAACAATATAGCGGGAAGAGTGCAATTTGGAGGAGGTTCGGTGATGGTTTGGGGTGGAATATGTTTAGAGGCAACGACAGACCTCCATGTGTTCCGATGGCCGACGCTCAATGCACACACGTACATCACCGACATCCTCGAGGAATATATGATTCCTTTTGGCTCGTTTATTGGCCCCCATTTCCTTTTTATGCAGGATAATGCCCGGCCGCACATTGCAAATGTTGTACGGGACTACCTGGATGAGGTTGGTGTCCGCACCTTGGAGTGGCCAGCTCGCAGCCCGGACCTCAATCCTATCGAGCATCTTTGGGACCAGCTTGGGAGGTCCATCCGTCGACAACAGAACCCTCCATGTGACTTCCAAGAGCTGAGGACTGCGTTGGTATCAATGGGATCAAATTCCTCAAGATCGGGTAGCCAACCTTATTCGCAGTATGCCTACAAGAGTATAGGCCGTTATACAAGCAAGGGGAGGCAACACTCGATACTAGAGACTCAAATTTCATTAATTAAAAAAATAGAGAGGTGTTTATTTTTTGTTTAAAAGTGTTGTTTACAAATGTTCATTTGATTTATTTTACATTATAGATTTTTTTTTTCAATGAAGTTTTATTGATTTTCCCTTTATTTGTGGTATCCTACATACAGAATTTATCGGACTATAATTAGGTAAAAAGAAATTACAAATTTTCTTCTGTTAGACGAGAAATAACGACGAAATTCAAAGTGCGCCGATTTTTGTGACCGCCAGTGTATATAAAAACGGAAGTATTGCGATCGTGAGATCACAATCAGATTTTCGAATAAGAGTTTTTTCCGGAAATACAAATTTTGAGGTCCCGTAAGTACGAAAAAAATGTTCTTGGTAAATGGTCACAAAAATACTTATGGTTCTTATTACTTATATAATACTAAAAGACATTAAAAACATTGTTAGAATTAGAAATTTGAAGCAAAATCGACTAACCGGAAATGCGACCTTCACAGCTTTGGCTTTCGACTTATTTGGCAGTGTTCTCGAAAATGATTATAAGGTATTTTCTTTGAAAATTAACTGTACAAAATAAAAATACTTTTATTTGAAACATTTTTCCGGAAATACTGATTTTAATGGGATTGTGGGGGGGTTGTGGGAGGGGGGGCTTGTGAGTTAGGTTAAAATTTAAAGTGCTGATATGAGGATTTATTGGTTAACGAGGGCGCTTCTGTCTACATACAAAATATACTCAGGTATACGAACGTGGTAACCTTTTTTATAGCAGTCCTTAAGAGTTTATGATACTATAATTTTTGAGAAAGTCCATTAAATTGTATAATTGCGATTTGTGAAAGTCGTGTGAATGCTTCACACCAGAATTTTTTTTTTGGAAGGAGGAAAAATGTGGAATTTTTTAATATAATGTCAAAATGAAGAACCAAAACATCGGCCACTACTTTGACGACAACTATGTCTAACTAAGTATGACGACATATCACACATCCGCAAGAGAACTGCTCCGCCCGACTCACTGGAATTTCCATATAAAAAGAGACCGATTAATGTTTAGTATCATTAATAATCATCGATCGTCTAAACCTGCAACATGAATAGATCATTAAACCAATGAACATCATTATCATCATTAAACAGCCTACGCCAACAGTTTATTCTCGACGAACCTGCTACAATATACTCTCTCTTTCTATCTATCTATCTAGATCGCTAAATCTTCATTTCTCACGTCACTCTATCTCTAAATTAACTGTTTGGTGTAAATTTTGTAAGTTAACATTTAATTACAATAGAATAAAGTAGTTCATTACTTGCTACCTGACACCCAGATATCTCCATTACACAAGGGACTGACATGGAACGTATAAAAGAGTTTTTGATAAGAGAAACTCTCTAAAAATGTTACCACCTATTTGTGCAAGTTTAATTTAGATTATATTTTATCTATCAATATCTATTTTTTTATTACTTTCTCTTGTTATTACTTCTAGTAAGAGTTAATTATTGTGATTGTATCAAATTTTTGAAATTTAGTATTCACCGGAAATATATGTTTTGAGGTCCCCTGAGTTCGAAAAAAAAATGTTTTCAGTGAATTTTTCTGTTTCTGAGTGTTTTTGTGTAGGATACTCAAAATGTTTAGATACTACCACCGCATTTGACACGAAGAGTTCGGGCAATATCCATCAACCGGAAGTGCTTTGTCCATCGTACTGAATGCTTTGATTTTCAGTTTTTCAAAAATGGCTCCAACGATTTTCTACAAATTTTGTATACTATCTACGTCCATATTTACCTAACATATTTTTCTTTGAAACATTTTTCTAGGTAATTTGATTTTTTACGGGGTATCTGGCCCGCAAGGAATATCTGTTGCATGCAGTTACTTGGGAAGTAGCGACCCCATGGGTTACCATAGCTCAGTACTCCATGCACTTCGTCAGAACAGTACATGATACACTTAAATTACATACACTCCACTCTTTACAGACAAGAACAAACACAGTACACAATCTAGGGTCTCCGTCCCTAGTTAATTGGCGTAAGCCAAGGGATTAGCTCAGTGGTAGCGCTGGACTAGCAACGCGGAGGCCCCGGTTCGAATCCAGCATGCTGTCCTTAGATTTTCTCTTCCTAGGAGCCTCTACAACTCACTATCCGGTGCTGGGCAGTGTTGTCTATAGCTGGAGAACACTGCTTGGAGGCCGGAGTGATTGAAACTAACCAGTTCAATATATAATATATGGTTCTACTTCATATATAATATAAATATAAAGATTAGAAAAATTGCTAGAATTCCAATTTTGTAGAAAAATCGGTTGACCAGAAGTGCGGCTTTACAGAATTGATTTTCTTTAAAGTTGGAATACTAATTGTGTAGATATAAACGTATCTTTTTTTAAGTGGAATATTTTTCTAAAAAATGTTCTTTTTAGAGAAGTTTTTATGGGGGGGGGGCTCTCAGGTTGCTGTCAGTTAGATTTATTTTAAATTAATGTCGGTTGAAATACAGGGCGGCCACAATGTCTACTCCAGATTTAAATACAGTATCCCTACCACCTTTTCTATGGCCAGCCCAACTAAACTTCTGTAAGCATAGAATTTTATATATATATCTTTTTTTAAATTAAATGAGTAAGTGAAAAACATGTGAATATTCCATATCAAGATTTTTCCCTTTTAAATTGTTTTTTTTTGTTTTTTTCCAGATGACAAGCACATTGACGAACTCAAATCGCGGAGAAATACTAGATAATAGACCTAAACGGAAACATGTATGTGACTGTCACCACTAGACAAAATCCTACGGAAGTATATCGCAAACAAGTTATGGTTGTTCACTTTTATTATTTTAAATTTATACACTAAAAAAATATATATATATATTGTTATTAATACATCATCTAAACAAAGAATTGTTTTTTTTCATTTACTTTATAATCAAAACTCTTACTGATATCATATATATATATTAAGTCCAGCCAAAAGAGCAAAATCATAAAAGGTATAGACCAGTTAATGTGATAGTGTAGTAAAAAATACTTTTGTCTTACTTATCTGTGTGTGAGTTAACAGAATATCTCGAAAATAGGAAATCACAGGAAGCTCAAACTGATATTCTATTAGGCAAGAAAACACCATCGCAATAGACATGAAGACTTCGAGCAAAATCCATCAACCGGAACTGCGAC
The DNA here is from genome assembly GCA_011037195.1 of Triatoma infestans. NCBI lineage: Eukaryota > Metazoa > Arthropoda > Insecta > Hemiptera > Reduviidae > Triatoma > Triatoma infestans. The sequence goes on along the minus strand of JAAEAF010003344.1, from coordinate 168,585 downwards.
TTTACTGAATAGTTTCTTCTTTCAGTTTCTGTGATTTGTCTCGAAAACTGTTTCAACAATTTTTCATTATTAAACTTCATACAACCACTATACAACATCAATGTTAAAAAATAAAACTTTTATCGGGAAACAATTCTCCAGAAAAATTCCTAAAAGACTTCCTTCTTCCTAAAAGACTTTTAGGAAGAAGGGTGGGATGTTATGGTTCCCTAAAAAGTTCCATCTAATTTTAGTACACGATTCTATCATCTAAATAATATTAATTAGAAATAAATCTTGTTGTTGAAATTACGAGCGGAAGTGCGTTTTTACTGAACAGATTTCTTTTCTTTCTTTTTTTCAGTTTTCTGCTATTTTCTCTAAAACGGCTCCAATGATGTTCATAAAATTAGGTACGTGAACTGTACATATAAAGAGCTAAAACTTTTATTTGCAACATTTCTCCGGGATAAAGTCATTAGAGAAGGGGGGCTTTTGTGGTATGGGCGGGTTTATGTTTTCCTTTAAAGTGCTGCTATCTTAGTTGATTATTTAAATTCTACCATCTAAACAAAATTTACTTAATTAGAAATAATTAGACTACCAAACTTCAGAGTTTTTTTTTTTTTTAATGAGTAAACCGAAAGTGCGTTTTTACAGAACAGTTTTCTTTTTTTTTAATTTTCGCGATTTGGTCAATAAAAACACCGAAGGATTTCATTAAAGTTAGTATCATGTTGGTTTGAAACCTTTTTTTTTTTCTTAGAAGTTCAATGTTTCAATTATTGTAATAGGATCCGAAGAGAGGAATCCAAAGCAGAGAGAGAGAGACAGGATTACTCTCTAGTTTAGGCCAGACGACTAGAGTGGGAGAAACTGTTTAAATACAGCTGTGTCAGCCATTGAAGGAAGTCTACCGATAGTTTTGCAGCAGAGTTCATACAGCAGTCACAACGCGTCATCATCCTCTTTCTCTTTACCTCTCCCTACCATTTTATATATTTTAGTGTAAAGTCCAGGCAGTTTATGCCTACTTTTGTATTATAAAGTGTTCACCCATACTTCTAGTTTTTTATCTATCTAACCTAACTACCCTCCTCTCTCAAACCTATTGCAATTATTATTTTGTAAAGTGCAGTAAGAAAAAGTTGTGTAAGTGTTTCACACCAGACTTTTTGTTGACTTGTAACTATAATTACAAAAAAAAAAGTCGTTTAAAAAGTAGAACTTATAACTTTACGCTTAGAAAGATGTCTTTAGATTTCCTCTTCCTACGAGCCCTCTACAGCTCACTGGCCGGTAATGGGCAATGAATGCACTGAGAAGACTTCGTGTTGACACTACTTAAATTAAAATTTAAAAAAATAAAATTTGTAAAGTTTTTGAACTAATAATTAGCACAATATTGTAGATAAATGAAGTGGTTTGCTATAAAATTAAATCGATTATGAAATAAAAGATCTATTGTGTGTTGCGAATGATAATATCTATGTTTTTAGTAAAAGTGTACATAGTCGATTGTAAAGTGAAAAAACAATATGGACGTGAAAGTGAGAGTCTATGTGTAATGTGGGTGTGTTTTGTGTGTGTGTGTAAAACTAATCCTCTGCAGGCTCTGTTTGTTCTAGTGTTATGAGTGTTGGGCGAGTGTCACAGTGTTGTAGTGTTGCCCGTATTTCTTTCGCTCTTTTAACACTCTATTTTAATCTTTAGAGTGTAAAAAAGTTTTTTTAATCTCTAGAGATTAAATGTAATCACACCGGCTTTCAACTAGGCAAATTTTAATGTTTCGATAAAATCGCTAATAATAACATTCAACCATAAAATAAAAAATAATGAGACATTTATTGATTTTTCTATATAAAAACACAAATAACTCAGTCCTTCGGTAATTTATGTTTATAACTAATAAAAAAAATGTTATTTACAATATTTTAATCACAAAAACTCCTAACTTTATTGGGAATAAACGTTGAAAACAGTAGAAATTCATGTAGTGTGGCTTTCTGGTTTGGGACAGACAGCGTGAGTAATCATTATTATTTTTTTTTTTAATTCCACATTTAGTTTTATCGTTACGATTATTTTATTTGGTTACAACAGAAAAATGGTACTAATTTCTTTTGATGATGCCGTTCACATCAGTTGCGGAAGTAGAACATAGCGTACGATACGTGGTCTGTCACGTTTTGCGGCTTCTCGAGCAAATCGTACATTTTAGGGACCATGGGGGGAATAATATTGTCGGAGAGCTAGAAGTGGTCGCAGGTAGGGTTACAACAGAAGGAGACAGACCTATTTCTTTTGCTCTCAGCTTTACGCAATCGGTTTCTTACTGCTATAGAACTCATAGATAATTAATTACAAGTTATTTTTTTTATATTTTTTTTTAATTTAAGGCGCTTCAACATCTATGGTCATTAGCGCCCGGAGCCTTCTCGTACACTGCCGGTCTCCGAACAGTGTTCTCTCGCTACAGACAACCCTGTCCATCACCGAACAGTGAGCTGTAGAGGCTCCTAGGAAGAAAAAAATCTAAGGGTACAAGTTATTAATATAATTTATTCCCGTATCGATGGAGTTATTTGAGAGGACTTGAAGAAATATTATTTTCGCCATGGTCAGTGTGATGGATGTAAGAAATATTATATCTATTTTAACTGAAGAAAATTATGAGAAAAATGCGAGCTTGGTGGCAAAAGGGTAACCCAGGTAGAAGAAGTACAGTTACAGGAAAGTTCATGAACCTTGTTAGCATTGTCTACCCCTTCTTCTCACAGGGGAAGATTTGAACAAACAATTAGAAGACATTCCTTCAACACAGTCTAAAACAGACATTCAAGCAGAACACTTGTTTTTTGCTCTCTTAGAATCAGTGGCAGTTTAAGTTATAACATAAGAGTTTATTCCAACTAATTTCAGTAAATTAATAAGCATATTGCTGTGTTATTGAATAGCATTTAAATATCTTTAAAGAATATATTTAATTTAATCTACCAGTGTTTTCTTAATTATTCTTATTACTTCTCTCTTAAACATATATACTTACAAGCCCTTTCACTAAACCGTTCAAGCCACTACAAGCTACCACTACACTACAACACATCATACCAATAACTTTTCGTCAGAGAGAAGTCAATTTTGAAGCTAATCGGTAATCAAAAAAAAAAATAAGTATTAAAAAGTTAAATTTGGAAGCAAAATGATTAAGGCCGTTCCCATTGAAATGAAAATAATTCACCATTCAACAAGTCGCGGTATATAATAATACAACAATGACATGAAATCTTCTACCAACTTAAAGTATAATAAGAGCCGTTATAACAATAAATAAATAGAACCATTCATCCACATAATTCGTATTAAATTTATTGTGGGTTGCAGAAATGAAACACTGAAAACAACCAATTATAACAGGTATATTCCACTGAAAAGGAAGTATTGAATACTTTAAGCTCTTTATCAGCAATAAACAGAAACCTACAGTTTACAATGCTCAGTTATATCTCCAGAATTTAAAGAGAAATCTCTTATATACTATAATGACAGTTCTCTATATATAAAATGACAAATTTCATTTATTTGACTAACAAGGTGGTGGGGGTGAGGGACAAGTACCAGCCAACTACCCCAAGAAGGTAGGGGAGGGAGGTGAAGAACGTGATAATAACAGAACTTACCCCATATACTCGTATTTCTAATTTAACGCCATAACTATTTAAAAAGTATTTTTTAACATTCATAGGTTTATATCTGTAGTTAGCATTCCTGTTGTTTAATAAATCTGGTGTGAAACTCTCATCAGTTCTCACAATTATAACTGACAAATTTTATAATTACTAAATTTAATGAAATTCGTCGAAAACTGAAAAAAACTGTTTCAGTAAAAGCGCACTTCCGGTTTACTAATATTCTTGAAACTCGGAATTTTGACTATTTATTTCTAATTAATTTTGTTTAGATGATAGAATTGTATAATCAACTGTGATAGCACTTTAGACAAAAACATAACCCCACCCCTCCCCTAAAAGTGCCTTTAAATGAAATTTTTCCAGAGAAATGTTTTAATTAAAAGTTGGAGATCTTTGTATGTGTAGTTTATTTGGGAAGTTTCAAGAAAATCGTTAGATCCAGTTAATTGAAAAAATCGCGAAAAAATGAAAAAATCATTTAGTAAAGTGGTAAAGTAAACGCACTTCCGGTCATCCGATTTTTTTTTTCAAACTCGGAATTTTAACAACATATTTAATTGTAATTAACATTATTTAGATGACAGAAGTGTCTAATAAACTGAAATAGCACTTCAGATAAAAACCTAACCCCGCCCCACCCCCAAAAGTGCCCTTAAATGAATTTTACCAGAGAAATGTTTTAAATAAAAGTTGTAGATCTTTGTATGTTTAGTTGATACACTAAGTTTGAAGAAAATCTTTGGAGCCATTTTTGTGAAAAACGCAAAAAAGTAAAATAACCAACTAGTAAAGTGGTACTTCGGTTGAGGAATTTTGACAGATAACGTACCGTCAGATCGCGTGGTGATGCCTAAACGGAATATCAAGTTTCAACTTTCTACGGTTTTCGTTTTTGAGCTAGGCTGTTCACATACATTCACACAGACCATTTGCTCAAAACCACTATTTTGGACTCCCCGGATCTCAAAACGGATATTTCCGGTGAAAACTCGATATCGAAAATTTGACACGACTACAATACTTCCTCTTACTAAGAGTGAGAGGAAGTAAAAAAAAAAAAAACTCGAAAAACCTATTCTATAAAGAAGTTACACTTTGGGTAAATTTGGAATTCCAGCAATGTTTGTAATGTTGTAATTATATAAGGATTGGGCCCCAGGAAATGTATTAGCTCAGTGGTAACCGCGCCTGAACTAACACGTGAGAGTCCCGGGTTTTAGTCCAGCTGTCTGTCCTATAGATTTTCTCTTACTAGGTGCCTCTTCTAAAGCTCACTGTCCGGTAATTGGCAGTGTTGTCTGTAACGAGAGAACACTGTCCGGCGGCCGGCTTCGAACACAAATGATCATAGATATTTACGCGCTTTAAATTAAAAAAAAAAAAATTGTTAGGCCCATAAATTTAATTTAAGTAGTAGGTATTTTAGAGGAACTGTAGGGCTACTGTATCCCCCAGAACCCTCAAAAATCAAGTTTTCCTAGAAAATACGACAAATAAAACTAAGTATTTACATGGATAGATATTATACGAAGTTTAAAGAAAATCATTAAAGCCGTTTACAAGGCAAAACGCAAAAAAAAAAAAACAAAAATCGGTAAAGTGGCATTTCCGATTGATGAATTTTGTCCGAAAACTTGGTGTCAGATGCGGTGGACACAATATCAAGTTTGAGCTTTAGAATTTTCGTTTTAGGACCAAGAGAAAGTAAAAAATAAAAATACTGATTTTTTTCTCATCTCCCCCCCACATTGTGAAACATACATCGATTTTTATCTCAATTCTCATAAATATAATCACAAATTTTCTGCTGATTTGATATTTTTACAAAATGTTTAGTGTACATAATATTGATGCTAGATGGCACGTTAGTAAACAAACTCACTCAGGAAAAGCGCCAAAATCCACTTTGCCTGGAAATCGATCCAAATAAAAGTGATAGGTCTCTGTACATACGTAATTAGCAAATCAAGGTAAAAGGAATTTTATTAGGATTTTGACCAAAAGAATCTCTTATGATTCTTACATGGAATATCCTATAAATTTTATTAATTTTCTCTTACTCCCTGGTACGTGCAAGTATTGCTATGCTGCCAAATTTTCGAAATTGAGTTGTTTACAGAAGAAATACATGATCTGAATACGATAAAAAAATTTTTAGACTATACATACGAATAGACCATTTTCTTAAAAAAAAAAATTTCATATTCAGGTAACCTAAAAACATGTATTTCTGGTATATATATATATATAGTGCAGAAAGGTTAACATCCAAAAATAAAAAAACTGGAATGAAGACCTGGGCGTAACAAAAAATACCATTAAGAAATAACAAACACATAAACCTTTCTTTATTGAGATCTTCAACCACCAATGTCCACAATACCGTAATTTTTTAAACGCTCCGCACAGAGCTTAGAGCAGAATAGGCCTGTTGCTATCTGCAACCCAATCCAAATCAATTATGGTAGCTCCGCCATGGAGAAAATATAGCAAGCCAGCATGCTCGAGCTTTCACGCCAAGTGGACGGACCATATGGTCGGACAGCAAGTTCCAAGTCCGTTTCCATGAAGTCGAGTGTCAATTTCCAGATCGGAGGACCATCAACAATAACCTGAATAATGAAGATTAAATACAAAAGAAAGTAGTGCAATAATGGCGAAAAGTGACGCTCAGCTTGGCGGTAAGTAAAAAGTGTTCGTACGCCAATGGACGAAGATGAGTGACTGAAGGTAAATCAAATAGTGCGCCAGCTGGGCTCAAATAGAGGCTTTGTAGCGTTTCAGCAAAAATAATAAAAATATTTCACAATTAAGGAATGATGAAGATTATTTTAAAAATGTAATTGAAATGAAACAGGTTTAATTACCTCCCTGGTGAGGTTACACAGATCACGTAAAAAACGCATATCAATACATAAACAAACACACATACTCTCACACATGACGAGAGAGAGTATGAAAAAGTTTTAAACTTGACAAATGGATATAAAAATCCTTCGAAAGTAAAGTTAATATAAATTTTTTAAGACACATGAGAAAATAACAGGGATAAAATACTGATGTTTAACCACCCACATCGATCCTAAAATAGAACAAAATACGACGGCCCACATGAGCGATCTAATATTTGTTTCACATGACGAAACAAAGGTGAAATATATGACAATACAATTTGATAACGTCACGAAATGTAGCTTATATCAAGGGCTTCATATTAAACTAAAATAGTGTAAACATAATGTGATTTGAATATAAATATTTATTAAACATTATTATAAGAACAGACATTATAAAACACTGTTTGAAATTTAATGTGCAATATTTTAACACTGAAATTTAATGCAAATATGCAAAAATCATTTTACAAGTTTTATAAGCTCAAACAAAAACCGGAGAAATTTTAGGGCAAAATAAAATTTATTAATATAAATATTAAAGATAAATATTTATATGGTAAATAACCAGCAAATACAAACAATATATCAATTTTAAATTATAATTTATTCCAACATATTTACGGCCATGTAAATATCTAAAAAATAAATTTAACAAAACATGCCTCTTGTATTGAAATATTTTCTCGTTCATGAATTCGATATTCAAGATATCGAATATAGCATATAATATTCAATTTTACTTTCTCTTGTAACAGCAACCAAAGAGAGATCAGTAACCAAAGACAGTAAGAGAAGAGAAACAAACCCAAGCACTCATTCGGATTGGAGTGGGAGAAACTGTATAAATATAGTGGACAGTCCATGAAAACACAGTTCGATACAGTTGAGGACAGTTCAATACATCCAATCACTACGTGTCATTACCCATTTACCGCTCTCCCTTAAACATTACTCTATTGTAAAGTCCAGGCAGTTTGTGTCTCTTAATTAATATATTAGTTAACCAGTGTTAATAAAATCAATCTCATTTCAACAACCAGACAAATTCTCTCCACCTAACACATCCATTAAACTCTTACTGCACTAAGAGGAACTATTTTGATTGCGTCAAATTTTGAAAATTAGGTGTAATGTCCTCCCACCTTTGAAAGAAATGGTGGAAAAATATAAATTATGATTTTATAAAATATATTAGTAGAAATATATTTAATACTGATTTATTATTTAGAGCAATATCAAGCTTAGGGTGAAGTGTAGGTCGCCTCCGCGTGGTGCACCCTGGGTAATGCTAAATGACCTTCGTGGGCGGGCAAGGCTCATAGCCGTGGTGAAGGCAACTTGCCTAAGGGAAGGGAACCCTGAAATCAAATCCTCTGGTCCTCCAGGTTGGGGGTTGGGCGTGGGGCTAACCACCCTACCTTATAAAAATATATACTGGTTCCGAAAACTAAAGCAGAAAGTAAAAACTGGACTGTTTTAAGGGATAATCGACCTAGGCGAGGAATATGGAAAATCGCAACATGGAATGTACGGAGTATTTATGCACCCGGCGCCAGCCGTCAGCTTCAGGTGGAACTGCTGAAATACAACGTGGACATAGCTGCTCTACAGGAGATAAGATTGAAAAAGACTGAAATTACACAACTGAAAGATTATACAATATTCAATAGTGGTAGCGTGGCTTACATCATCGGTACTGGTTTTGCTGTCAGTAACAGAGTAAAGCATTCTTTGATAAAGTTCCAGCCGATAAATGAGAGAATATGCCTTTTGCGTTAGAAAGGAAAATTTTCAAATATTACGGTGATAAGTGTGCACGCACCTACAGAAGACAAAGATGACATAATTAAGGAGGAATTCTATGCAGAATTGGGGCGTGTGTATGTATGATGATAGTCCGGGGTATGATATTAAGATCATTCTCGGAGATTTTAATGCAAAGGTTGGTAAAGAGATAGAATTTAAACCAGTGATTGTACAGTATAGTAGACATGACGTAACCAACGACAATGGATCTAGAATGGTCGATTTTGCGACTGAAAGAAATATGAGAGTTGCAAGCACCCTTTTTCCTCATAAGAAAATCCACTTGGAAACATCGATCTCTCCTGATGGCTCCACTCGGAATCAGTTAGATCATGTGCATATCAGCATTCAGGACGTGAGGATTTTTAGAGGAGCAGATATAGACTATGACCACTTTATGGTCAGAGCGGAAATGAAACAAAAAATAGCCTCAAAATCTCAAAATACAAGAGTGAAGAGAAGATTATTTGCCACTGAAAAGTTGAAGATTGGGTCAGACAGGGAGGCGTTTGAAAAGAAAGTGGCTGAGCTCTTAGGAAATGCACATAGCAACAGAATTCCCGTCAGGATGAAATGGTGCAGGGACGGTGGACGAGAGATGGGACAGAATCAAGGGTACTTTACATAAGACAGCTGTTGATATATTGGGAGAGAGAAAAAGAAATGCCCGTTATGATTGGTAGGACGATGAGGTAGCAGAGGCTCTGAGAGAAAGAAATGAAGCCAGAAAAAGAATGTTAACTAGGAGAACAAGGGCTAGCGGTCAAGAATATCGTAAGAAGAGAGCAAAAGCCAGATTAATATGTAGGAGAAAGAAGAGGGAGTTGGAGAAAAAGAAAGTAGAGCAGATACAGACAGATTACGAACAACGGAGGAATAGAAAGTTTTACAAAGAGGTTAGATCCTTTAAAGATGGATATCATCCAAGGTTAGGTTGCATTGAGAGTGAGAGTGAGCAATTAGTAACTGGAAAGGAAAATATTCTAAACCGATGGATGGAATATTTTAGGGATGTTTTGGATAGCAGCAGTATTACGACGAACGATTATCAAGAGCAGATTTCCTCCGATGATGATGTAAAACCCCCTTCGAGAGAAGACTTCGATGACGTTCTGACTGCTATGAAAGATAATAAATCGCCCGGAGAAGACGGCATTTGTGTAGAGATGATAAAACATGGAGGAGAGCTTCTTAGGAAAGAAGTCTACGAATTGGTTTTGGATGTGTGGTTGCGGGAAGAGATGCCAAAAGACTGGGCCACAGCAATAATATGCCCTATACACAAAAAAGGCAGCAGATTAAAGTGCTCTAATTTTCGAGGAATTTCGCTGCTGAGCACGGTTTACAAAATTCTGGCGATTCTCATCATGGGAAGAGTAACAAATGTAGCAGAAAGCGTGCTTGGGACTACCAGTGCGGTTTCCGAAAAGGAAGGCCAACAACAGACCACATCTTTACCATGAGAGCGGTGTTGGAAAAATTTTATGAAAATAATCTAGATCTTCACCAGCTTTACGTGGATTTCAAAATGGCTTATGACACCACTTCACGAATAGGGCTTATTACATGTCTAAAATTCCTGCAAGTGCCTGCAAAAGTGATTAGACTGGTGAATATGGCCCTAACTAACACCGTAGCTAAAGTGTTGGTGCAAGGCAATGTGTCCGAGAATTCCCAGTAAACACTGGTCTAAGACAAGGAGACCCAATATACCCATCCTCATTAACCTGGTGCTGGAAATGGCAGTAAGGAAAATAACATTCAATCCTGGAGGCACCATATACAACCGCATGACCCAGTACTTAGCCTACGCCGATGATGTAATGCTTATTGCAAGATCTGCTGCAGCTCTAAAAACTGCATTCTGTGAGCTAGAGGAAGGAGCTGCTATTTTCGGAAAATAGGAAACAAGAAATATATGGTAACTGCAAAAAGACAAAGGAATTTCCGAGAACTTCAAGTCGAGCCGTACCGTTTTGAAGGGGTAAGGGAATTTAAATATTTAGGAGCAACCCTTATGGCCAAAAATGAGGTCAGCAATGACATTAGAAGTAGAATTTTAACCGGAAATAGATGCCTGGGGGCGCTAAGATCGACGATCCGTAATAAGCATGTCTCCAGGCAAGCTAAAGTTGCCATATACAAGACCATCCTCAGGCCAATCATTATGTATGGTCCTAAGACTTGGACATTGACGGTAGCTGACGAATACAAACTCAACTGCTGGGAAAGGAAAGTGCTGAGATATATATACGGGCCAGCAATGGAAAACGGCGTTTATCAGTGCCAAAAAAACGCTGAGTTGAAGCAGCTCTTTAAGGAGGATGACTTAGTCACGGTGGTAAAGCTGGGAAGATTGCGATGGTTAGGTTACCTCCACAGAATGGAAAGAGAAAGAGCGCCGTGCAAAGCATATGAAGGTCACCCGGGCGGCGGAAGACCAAGGGGGAGGCCTCGACTGCGATGGTTGCAGGATGTAGAGTCCGATCTCCGATACATGAAAGTAAGGTAATGGAGAAGGAAGGTTATGGACAGGGACGTCTGGAACCATCTGCTGCAGGAAGCCAAGGTCCTTCAAGGGCCGTAGTGCTACAGGAAGATGAAGAAGAAGAATATCAAGCCTGGGTTTTTTCGAAGGTTGGGTGAAAATACAGACCTCACGAAATCCCTTTTGAAAAGATTGCAAACTATAATTGTAATAATGAATTATTAATTCACATATTTAATTTAATCCCCCCCCCCCCAATACAAATCATATTACATAGCTTTTCACCGGAAATATTTTTAGAAATTGTTCTCTGTGTGTATGTGTCTTGGGTCAGAATAACTTTAAAAAAGAAAGAAAAGAAAATCGCATCAAGCTGAAACTTAAATAGTATTTCATTAAGATGCTACCTGGGTAGCCACCATTAATCATAAAAACAGCTATTAAATTCTATTTTTTAAACATTTTTCCAGAAAAAGTCATTTATGAGTAGTTCTGAGAAAGTGGAGATGTTAGGGTTTTCTCTAAATGACATTGCAATAGATTGATTATACGATCCTATCGTCGAATATAATATTAATAAGAATTTAATCTTAGCCCACTATTCCGAGCTTATTGGTTACAAACCTGTTAAATAACCGGTTTACTGGAAGTAAAGACCTTTATATTATATTTCAGATGCATATTTATGTACATATTTTCTATTATAGGCAAAATTCATAACTAAATAAATGTATAAATAAATTATTAAATTATTAAATGTATAAACAAATAATGATTTCAGCGAGTTCTTAGGGAGCAGCGCTGGAAAAATATGGTGTGAAACATTCACACGACCTTCTCTTGTTACAACTTACATAGAATTCGCTTCACCTATAATTCTTACTAGATGTTTAGTTGCTTTCATAAAATGACTTTTTGAGGAACGCAAAATGTCCACCTCCCTCAAACCCCCCTCCCCTTAAATGAATTTTTTCAGAAAAAATTTCAAATAAAAAAAAGGTGGATAGTTTTCTTCATGTAAAGTTAGTATACCGTTTAAAATTAAACCGGTCGATGTTTTCGTAGAGAAAATTGCTGAAAACTGATAAAAAAACGTGTTCAGTAAAATCACACTTCCGGTCAACCGATTTTCTTCAAACTCGGAATTTTGGCAATATATTTAATTCTGATTAATATTATATGCATGATAATATTATCGTACAGTAAATTAAAACAGCACTTTAGAGATATGCGTACACTGCAACACCCCCAAAACAACCCTTAAATGGACTTTCCCGAAGATATATCTGAACTAAAAGTGTAGCACTCTATATGTGTAGTTGATATACTAAGTTTACAGTAAATCGTTGTCGAAAAAAATTCCAAAAACTGAAAAAAAAAAAAAATTCAATAAAATGGTATTTCCGGTTGACAAATTTTAACCAAAACCTTATTGTCAGGAATTTAAACTTAAAGTTTGAACTTTCTGCGATTTTCGCTTTTCGATTTGCTGATCACAAACACACTCTCTCACACACACACACATGAAGGAAAAAATCTGATCACTAAATATCTTATTTCCGGTTAGCCGATTTTCATCAAACTCGGAACCGAGTTTGGCAACATATATATGATTCTAATTAATTTTATGTAGATGGTAGAATTGTAAAGGAAACGAAAATAGTAATTTACAAGAAAACATAAGACCAACCCTTTCATAAAACACCTGTTACATGAATTTTCTAGGAAAATTGTTCCAATTTAATTTCCATAAGCCTACATGTAATGGATGTGTATATACAATGTTTAAAGAAAATCGTTGGAAGAAAAATCACAACGAAAAAACAAAACAGAAAGACCCAATCACTAAACTGGTATTTCCAACTGAGGAATTTTGACTGATAACTTTTTGTCATAATATCAGATGCCATAGTCGTAATAATACCCAAACCGGAATGTCAAGATTAAACGTCGTGTGATTTTTTTTTTTCATTTTTGAGCTTTGCTGTTCAAATAAAGACTATTTCTATAAACCAATTTTTCAAACTCAGTTGGCCTCAAGATGTATATTTACGGTGAAAATTAGAAATCTAAAATTTGACACGATCGCAATAATTTCTCTTACCAAAGTAAGAGAAAGTAGTAAAAATCAATGACATGAAAATTTGAAGGAAAAAAGATTCCTGTAAATTAATAATGATTACTTTAGCAGCAGTGACATATAGTATACAGTAATAGTTGACTTATATAACAAGTTTATAATATAGTCTAAAATATAAAGTAAAGGATGTCTTAGTGAGAACAATCTCTTTTGGTCTGATGAAGTGGAGGTTTGTGTCACTGGGACTGGAGACAGAGGAGAGGCTCTCTCTCCCATATAACTTGATGTCAAACGGAGATGATTGATGCTAAAAAAGGAATCGTACAAGTTGACCATTACTGGAAACTCTACACACACACACACACATTATATATATATAACTTTGTAAACATGTACAATAAATCTTGGGAGAGGGACGATATATAATATTTCCAAGTGAACAAATATATCCGAAGGCAAACATAGATTTGAAAATATATATACCTAGCAATGTTTTATCGCATTTGAATTTCTACAATTTTATACCTCTCACTGAAATATACAGCTATTTATATATCACTGGAGGAAATAAAACGTGTGAAAAATTCACACGACCTTCTCCTATGCAAATTGAGCTACTTTCTTTAAAGTTGCAGTTGGGCTTCCATTTCATATAAATAAAGGAGTGGGGATTATATTTGTTTATCTGAAAGTGACTTCATTGCACAGCAATGACCTCTTTCTTAACCCATTTGCAAAGCTTTGTATAACAGAGTTTTAGATAGAAGTGAGAGGGATTTATAAATGTAGATAGTATACGAATGTAGATATATGTTCCTTCTAACTTTATACTGTTCCTTCTACTTTATAAGATGACTTTTGTTTATTATCATTCTGATAGTGTTAAACTGCCTTCTAAAGAAGGCTGGTTAACGTTGATTCCATCTGGTATGATGCCTGCTAATCATTTCAGATATTACACGGATGGTTCCAAAATAAAAGGAAGGTCTGGTGCAGTGGCAATAGGCCACTGTTTTCGAGGCTGAGGTTTATGCAATTCCCAGTTAGGCTGATCAGCGGGTACGTAATTTGAAAGAGGTTTGGGGAATTTGAAAGGTGAAAGGTATAAGTTCAAGGAATTCAGTTCTTGTGTCTTCTCCTCTACGTTAATATTGAATGTTCCAAAAGCCTGGAAGAGCTATCCTCTTAAAGGATGTTGTTCTAGTCTCGGTTCCAGGTCATATGAATATCAAAGAAAATGAGGAGAAAGATAGATTTGTCAAATTAGACGGCTTTCAATGGCCCCGAGCATGTTTGTTGTTGGTGTGTCTTTACAAAAATATGTGTCAAGCTTTCAGCCATGGATAGTTTCACAGCATTCATCCCTATGAATGACCTCAGTGGGTTTTCGGAAGTCTAAGATGCTTACTGAGGAGCCGGCTATTATTGAGATGTTGCTCTGTCTTTCACGGACCTCTCACAGGCAGCCCTTATTGGGTATTGTGGGGTTATGATAGATTGCAAAGGGTTGTAAGGTTCACGACCTTTGGTCAGAACCGGATATCTGTGGAGTAGCTTAGGCTTATTCCGATTTGTTCGGACCTTTGGGAATCTTAGGAGGGTAAAACCTGGGTCTGGACTCTTGTTCCAGACCTGTTAGTTGGTCTTCTTTGGGCTCTCATGAAGCTTTGCGTAGCGCAATGTTTGGTTGCCCTCCCCTCTTTTGAATAATAATAATTATACGAAGTTAAAACCAAAATTTTGTAACGGGATCCGAAAAGAGGGATCCATAATAGAGAGAGATAGACATAAAATTAGACAGGATCACTCTAGCTTAGGCCAGACTAGAGTGGGAGAAACTGTTTAAATACAGCTACAGGGAAACCTACCAGGAGTCTTGCAGCAGAGTTCACACAGTAGTCACAGCGCGTCAACAACCTTTCTCTTTCTCACCCTAAATCTCTCACTACCATTTTATATATTTTAGTGTAAAATATAGTATATATACACGTATAGTATATATATACACGTATAGTATATATACACGTATAGTGTATATATATATCATATATACTTGTGCTACTTTTCTATTATACAGTGTATCTATCTAACCCAATTTCTCTCAAAAATTTATCAAAAAATATAATAGGTTTGAGATGAAGAGAAATTGGGTTAGATAGATGAACTAGAAGTAAAGCTGAACACTGTATAGAAAAGTAGCACAAACTGCCTGGACTTTACAATAAAATATATATATAATGATAGTGAGAAGTAAAGAAAAAGGTTGATGACGTGTTGTGACTGCTGTATGAACTCTGTTGCAAGACTCCCGGAAGACTCTACCGTAGCTGTATTTAAACTGTTTCTCCCATTCTAGCTTGGCCTAAACTAGAGAGTGATTCTGTCTAATTTTATGTCTCTCTGCTGTGGATCCCTCTCTCCATTACAATCTTGATCCAGTTTTCGAGAAAATAAAGAAAAACTGAAGAAAAAAAAAATAGTAATATCGCATTTCCGGTTGATAGATTTTGCCCAAATCATGATATTTTCGGTGAACACTAAATTTTGAACATTTAATACGCTGAAAGTCAATGAAAGTTAAAAAAAAAATATTTCAGTAATTCCATGACATATTTATTTTAGAAAGTAATTTCAATAAATGTCTGTTTTGGATAATGTTTTATTATTAACAAAAATATTATGAAATCGACAAAGCAAATTAAATATTTACACACATGTGTTTATAAAATTAGTTTATGTGCAACAACATATGATATTAATCTTCAGCAGATCAAAATGTGGAACTAAGAAATAAAGAACAAATTTTTTTGTAATATTAGTTGAAGTTCTAATAGACTTTAGATAAGAGATGTGTTATTGGTTTTTTGTTTTATTTAATTAAAAAAAAAACACTTTTAAAGAAGAAACAAAAAAATGAGTATAATCACTAAAATATATAACACAATAAAACCTCCTATCGTTAAGTTTGTAGGACTAATCGACATAATATTAATGCTGATTAGTGGACTGGCAACAAGTGTTATTTTGTTTGGTGAGTATTTTTATTTTATTTTAGTTGTTCATTGAATACAGAAAAATATTGCGGTAAAATTTTGGATTGGAATCTCCCGCCCATACAACGAGCGCATTCTACAGGCTTTTTTTAAAAAACCTATACTCATCACATGTTATGCTTAATATGTTTTTTCTCTCTTTTTTGTTTTAATTGTTTTACATAAATTTAATTGAAATTAGGCGTATATACTTATTATAAAATGCAAAACAAATAATAACATAAAAAGCATGTTGCTATATGTCTGTTATTCGAAAGCTTCGCCCCTACAACCTTCTGCCAAAAGACCCCAACTCCGCAATGCCCTCACTGAGACACGTTCGAGAATAAATACATTTGATGATATAGTTGTGACTCCACTTGTTGAACAGCTTGATTAGAGCTGGTAAAACCCATCACCCGTGGGTAAATATCTTTCTCTTTAAATTTTAAACACTCTCACTCTAGAAGGTGTCCAGGCTATTATTTCCGCTTCAACCGACGAGAAGAATTGTCAGTAGATGAGGAGAGAAGAGCTATTCCACTAATGATTTGATGGACAGCTAGTAGGCTATGAAACTTGTGGTAACATTTTTTTTAATAAGATCTTGGACAAAAGGAATGTGAAGGGTTCACTGTGAATGGCCTGATTAGAAATATAATGATAATAGGTTGCATTACGGACTTTATGTAGAATTTTTAACTGTAGTGATTGTTTACCAGTTTGGATTTTGAATATAGGTTGAGCCCCACACTTCTCTCCGATTGTCCCTATCGGTCTTAACAGTGTCTTGTATAGTCAGTTTTGGTCCAAGTCAAGGTTTGAACTGCAGTTAATAACTAAGCTCTTTTATTTATTTTTGTTTAAACTTCATTTAGCTTTGGAAATAAATTAATAAAACTAAGTGTCATTATGTTTAGGGTGCAAAACGGCCAAATGTATAAAAATTGCCAACACAAGGCGCTGGCAAGGTGGGAAGTTATTTTACACTCTTACCCAGATTTCAAACGACTCAAGTTTTCATGTTCTCTTTGTTTGAAATCTTCCCAAAATTTAAATTTAATTACCACAGGTGTAGCAGTAATACAAGAACACAAGATACTTCATGAACAATCACGAGAACCCATTTCAATACCAACTGAAGAAGAACTAGCTGAAGAGTTAGCTAGATCATGGAGTTCACCGGCCAGAAATGAAGCACAAGGAGACAGTTCGCCAGAATTACTAGAAGAACGACAATTAGAACAGAAGTTAGGAAATGTATTAGAAACGCCACATCCTCTATCATTAGGCGACCACAATGCTCAGGACCCTCTCTCGGAACTAATGCTGTGTCAAGTGAGTTATTAGTTATCTGTCCATACAGTATGCAATTATTCTTATTTTAAGGAATTTTAAAAGAATCTGTTACGAAATGCTAACATGACTTTCTCTTACAAAGATTCAAATGACAAATTTTCTGAAACCCAATAATTTTTACTTTCTCTTACTCCCAGTAAGAGGAAGTATTGTAATCGTGTCAAATTTTCGATATCGAGTTTTCACCGGAAATATCCGCTCTGAGGTTCCCTAAGTCCAAAAAAGTAGTTTTTAGAAAATAGCATGTTTGTGTGTGTGTGTGTGTGTGTGAATGTATGTGAACAACATAGCTCGAAAACAAAGAATCGCAGAAAGTTCAAACGTTTAGGTATCACTATGGGATCTGGCAAAGTGGGAGTTATGTGTAAAACTTCATCAAACGGAAGTACCACTTTACTAAATAATTTTTTCCCTTTTTCGTGATTTTTTCAAAAATGGCTCCGACAATTTTGTTGAAACTTCGCATGTGAACTACATATGCAAAGATCTACAACTTTTTTTTTAAACATTTCTCAGGAAAAATTCATTTAAGGGCGCTTTTAGGGAAGAGTGGGGTTATGTTTTTCACTAAAATGCTATCATAATTGATTATAAAATTCTATCAACCAAACAAAATTAATTAGAAAGAAATCGTTGGCCAAAATTCCGAGTTTCAAGAAAATTAGTAAACTGAAAGCGCACTTTTATTGTATAGTTTTTTTAGTTTTCGACGAATTTCATTAAATTTAATACACTAACTATAAAATTTGTCATCAGATATTTCCAGTGATAGCCTGCTTCTTTTTGTGGTCATCGACCGGTTTTGGGCGTTCGCCCATCAGCAGGATGTTTGTTATCACACTGTTTGACAACAAGCATCCTGATGGCTGGCGAACGCCCGAAACCAGTCGATGACTACCAAATGAAGCAGGCTATCCCGGAAAATATCTCTGATGCTTTCCAGCTCTGTGGAACCAACCAACAACATAATTTTTAGGACTGGAGTAAGAGAAGGTAGTGTGAGTGTTTCACACCAGATTTTTACTGAATATTTGCTTGGCTTCAATTTTACATCAATAGGAGAATCTAGACTTTTTTGAGGAAACCCCCTCAAAACATTTTAAATGAACACTCTCGGAATAAAGTGATAGGTCTTCATATTCATAGTAAGTGCAACCAGTTTAATGAAATCTGGCGGTGTTTTTTTTGTGGATAAAATCCTAGTAAACTGAAAAAGACTTCTATGAAAACGCCCTTCCGATTCGAATCGATTCCGAATTGATTTTCTTCAAACTCGGAATAGTGGCAATATATTTAATTTTATTTAATATTATTTAGATGATACAATTATATAATAAATTGAAACAGCATTATAGAGGAAAACATAACGCCATTCCTTCCTCAAAAGCTCTCTGGATTGAATTTTCCCACAGAAATGTTTCAAACAAAAGTTGTAGCTCTTTATAGTGTAGTTAATATACCAAGTTTTTAAACAATATCGTCAGAGGCGTTTTCGAGAAAATCGTAAAAAAACTGAAAAATTCATTCAGTAAAGTGGTACTTCCGGTTGAGGAATTTTGATACGTAAGTTCCATCGGATCCTATTGCGATACCCAAACGGAAAGTCAATTTTGAACTTTCTATGGGTTTTTCGTTTTTTATGCAATGCTATTCACACATACACACCATTTTGTAAAAACCCCCTTTTTTTGACTCGGGGGACCTCAAAACGTATTTTTATATCGAAATTTTGACATGATTACAAACAGAAAGTATTAACAGTTCGTTACACTAAAATACACGAGAAAACATGTTTCGATTCAACCAGAATATAAAAGAATAGTTTTAAGAGATTATTCTTGTATTTGTATATTTTTTTGTGAAAATTATATATAGCATAATACAGAAAAACAGAAAATCTGGTGTGAAATAATCACACGACTTTCTCCTACTGCACTTTAATTAGTTATAACTGGCAATCTCTGTTTAAACTTATAATTTTTACTGAATATTTAGTAAGCAGTCTTCAACGTTTCTTGATGATACATGACCTTCCAACTGCACAATCAGTTTTTTTTTACGAAACAAGTTTCAAAAGTGCCATGGTTTTGTTTGATGTAGTTAGTATTTCAAATGTAATGAAACCCGGTGGTATTATGGAGAAAAACGCAAAAAACTAATTAAAAAAAAAAACTCTTCAGTAATGTCATATACTTCCGGTAAACTGGTTTTCTTCAAATCCGGAAGTTTGACGATACATTTAATTCTAATTAATATGATATACATGACAGAGATGTATATAATGAATTTAAATGTCACATTAGAGAAAAATACAACTTTCCCCTCCGCAAAAACTCTCTTCCTAAATGAATTTATTCAGAAAATAATTTCAGTTTATGGAACTGAATTTTCTTCCCCCGCGTAAACTATAGATTATTTGTATAATGAACTTTTGAAATTTCCTATGTCCCCGCCCCAATTAAAAATGTCTTGAAAATGCATTACAGATTATTACAACGACGTCTCTCTCAACATATTATTAATATCATTTAAGCATAAATAACCATGATAAATTAAAAACGAATACATTATGACTCGTTATAATTATCTATTTTAATATCATCTCAAATTTGCCATTTACTATCAAACCTTCATATCTACATATTTTCTTAGATTAAGCTTGTATGAGTTTCAATAGTTATTTATTATTTTTTACAAGCTTTTAACTGTATGCATTCCATTTCTTCAAACTTTATCTATTCTTACTTGTATAATGTATTCTTGAAAATTCCTATTCCCCCCCCCCATAATAAAAATGCCTTAACAAAACTTGACTGAGCATACTTAAGATACACTATTAGAAGTTAAATATAAAGTATTCTTGAAAACACGCTATGTATTATTATATATCATTGTATAATGTGTAATCAGTATTTATGATAATCCATTTTGTTATATATCAAAAACACACACAACACACACACATATAGCATAACCCTTTATAACCTCCTGAACATGCAATCAAGAAGTATAGTGTGTAACAGAAACATTAAGTTGAAGTCAACTCTTTACACGAACTTGATAACTTTACACTGACAAGGGTGAAGAAAATGAGAAACCGGTCAGAAACTTGACAAATATGGGTGCTACAACGGATAAAATCCCAGATATTAACCAGCATTGCGGACCCCATCCACATATTCATCTTTTTATTTACCATACTATTCCGGGGAAACTGATATTAAAAAGGCTTTAAAATAGATGCAAACTCCCCTGCAAAATTGAAAAGTGTATGTCTCAAAAGATAATTAAAGACATATTTTTTTTTTGAAAGCCCATCCTTATTCACATCAAATCTAATGGGGAATCATCTTTTCTGAAATTATAGTCTTTTAAGCATGATTCATTGCTACAGTCGCAGAGCATGAATGAAAACAATTCATTAGCATTAAATAAGGCAGGTGAAAAAAAAAAAACAACCAAAAGTGTAGCTCGTGTTTTTCAACGGTAATTTTTAATTAAAGAAAAAAAGAAATTTATTTTTTAACTTTCTCAATCCTTAATTAAATATAGAAACATTTACGTAAAGAAAAATGTAAATAAGGAGTAAGAGAAGAACAAATGAATAAGAAGAATCTTCCCGAAGAAGAAGAAGTAAAAAAGAAGCGTTTTCCAGTTCCATTGTAAACAAAAAAACAAATGATTGAGGATGTAAAGTTATTTTTAAAAGGGATTGTAATACGTTCAGGGAGTATCCAGAGAGAATTTTTAATGAACCTGTTTGTTAGAGTTTACATACATTTAATGCATTTAATCTTAACGAATTTTTTAGAAAAGAAGAATTTAATAAAAAGAAAATAGAGGAAAAGAAGAGAGAGAAAAATGTATGAAACACTCACACGACTTTCTCTTACTCTAATTAATACAAGAAATTTTCTTTAAAATTTGCAAAGTTAAAAGTTTTAATTGGACTGGCCATGAAAATGGAGATGGACATTTTAATTGTATACCTGAGCAAACTGAAATTTGAAACTAACTGACAAAATCTCCAATATCTCTCTAAAATCAATTTTTTGTAAAACAGTTTCGTATGAAAGTGATACGTCACTATCTATGCAGCAAGCACTCGCAAGTTTTAAAGAAAATCGTTGTAACCATTTTCGAGAAAATTCCAAAAAAAAAACATAAAATATCAATTCTAGAAAATAGCACTTCCGGTTAACCAATTTTATTCAAATTTGGAATTCTAGTAATACTTCTAATGTATATAAATATTATGTAGGTGGTAAAACTATACATTATACTCAAGTGGTACTTTAGAAGAAAGCATAACGATACGGTTTCCTCAGAACACACAAAAAATCAATTTTTCCGGGAGAATGTTTCAAATAAAAGTGAAAGTTATGTATATATATATATGTGTGTGTGTGTGTGTGTGCGCGCGTGTGTGTGTGTGTGTAGATAGTGTACCGAAGTTTAAATAAAATCGTTGGAGCCGTTTTCGAAAAAATCACGAAAAACTAAATAAAAAAAAATAAAAAAACATTCAGATTTCAGATTTTGCCCGAAATCTACGTGTCTGATGCGGAATACCAAGTTTGTGCTTCCTGCAACTTTTCATTATTGAGATATTTGAAGTGAAGACTCAATTTAGAAAATCTGGCACGATCGCAATACCTCCACTTACAAGGAGTAAGAAAAGCATTTTTCCCCGGAAAAATGTTAGAATAAAAGTATAGGTTTGATATCAGTGCAGGTTAGCATTCCAATTTATATTAAGGAAATCATTCCAGAAAAGAAAAGAAAAAATCTATTCTATAAAGCCGTACTTCCGGTTAATTTATTTTCTTTAAATTTGGAATTCTACCAATGCTTCTGCAGTATTTCAAAATTATAACGGAGGAAAAACCATATATATTCTACACAAGTGACACTTTAATGGAAAACTTAACGTAGCTGTTTTCCGAGAATCCAAAAAGAAAAAAATCGTTCTTTCTCGGAAAATGTTGGAAATAAATGTGAAAGTCATTTATGTGTGAAGATAATATACGAAGTTTAAGGAAAATCGCTGAAGTCATTTTATCCAAAAAAATTACGAAAAAGTAAAAAAGCCATTCAATAAAATTGCACTTCCGGTTGGTGGATTTTGCCTGGAATCTACGAGTCTGATGCTGTAGAAGTGCCTAAACAAAATACCAAATCTGACTTTCGGCGAGCATCCATATTAATAATTAATTATGATTAAAAAAACTACTCTTTAATTATAATTAGAGTAAATCAAAGGGTTATTAGTTTTGATTTAAAGTATTTTTAAATTTTAAAATTTAAAAAGAGAATAAAGATAAATTAATAGAACAAAAAAACTTTTATTTCTTAGTTTAAAGAGAGGGTGGAACCAAATCAATGATAAGTTGGGGCCGAAGCTTTCTCGTAAAATAAAGGATAAAAATAAAAAGATGGATTCAACTTTTAAAGCTTTAATATAAATGCTGTGTACAACTCAGTCTGTACAATGGTATGAAGTTTGGCCTATTCTGTTGACACTACGTGTCTTCAGTTGGAATCATGAGATGATGACAAATCGTCTGGAAATGGAGAAGAACAACAATAATTCTTAACTTTTTGTCTCTGAGAATTATTATATCATAGCCAATTATAAGATTTCTTATTACAACCGTCGTCATGGGAGCTTAGCCGTCGTCGTTGGTTGAAATATTTAATTGAATTCTCTAAATTGCGTAACAAATATTTATTAAGAATTTATATTATCTGAGAAAAAAAAAAAAATTATAAAGAACAAATCAAGTGAAAAAATTGTTTAAATTATGTGTAAGGCAAATTACTTGTAGGATTTACAATAATTTTTACACTTTTTTACAAGATAGAGCTGTCAACGCTGCGCTTAATTCCCCCTCTATTTTGGGAGGTATTTCCGGAATATGTATTATCCACGTACGGTTCTAAAGCTTGCTAGCACTTCAAATTTACTTTAACCGAAATTGCGACTTTACAAAGTTTCAGTTTTGTTTTTGTTTTGTTTGAATGTGTTTACACTGTAATCTAGAAGATCGACACCAAAACTATTCACAAATTTTTTGTTTTAAATTTTTCAAAATTACTCAAAACATTCTTCAATGTCAATTGTTCCGGAAAAATGTTGCAAATAAAAGTGATAGGTTGATATCTGTTCAGATTGCATTCCAAGTTTAAAGAAAACCGTTGTAGCCATTTTCGATAAAATTCCAAAACTAAATTATATAAAAAATCTATTCTGTAAACTCGCATTTCAAGCAAAAACCAATTTTCTATATAAAAACTTGGAATTTTATAGCAACAGAAGTGGTTGAACCATACATTGTACTGGAAAAACATATTTCAACAAAATTTGTCTGGAAAAGTCATGTTTCAAATAAAAATGTTTTAAGGGATTTTACGTGTGTAGATAGTTTAATGATACCATTTTCCAGAAAATCGTGAAAAAATAAAACTAACTAAAGCGGTAATTCCGGTTGATAGATTTTGACTGAAACCTTGCGTGTATGACACGCCAGATAGACACTTATGTATTTCCTCATTTTCAAAAATTTGACACGATTGCTATACTTTCTATAAATATGAATAAAAGAAAGTAAATTAACCGACAAACAAACAAACAAAACCTATTCGTGCATGTTTATGACTACTTCCTTGTAAACATAAACTTGGTTCAAGTTCAAAAACAATGGCACCAGGCCAATGGTTGAAAAGCTTATTGTAGGGGGAACCATCCGTTATTTGTTTTCTGGCCCTGTATAGGGCATATTATCGTTTGTGTAAACAGTAAGAATGTTTTTTTTTTGTGTGTGGAATATTCATGGCCTTTGGGGAAACTAGAATTGGCTGTGGATAAGCTACCCTCCCTCTCAAATATTTACATATATCGACTTCCTCTGAAAGCCTATAAGTGTTTTGTGTGTGTGGGTGTGTCTTGTCTCTCTCTCTCTCTCTGTGTCTGTGGTTGTAGATTGTGAGCTGCTTGCGTATTATGTTATCCTCAGAATATTAAAATCCCAGAAATGGGGAAAATGATTTATAATCTTCAATTTTGAAAGAGCGTTTATTGAAACTGTATTTAACTTTAATTAACCAAGTGTTCGAACATACACGATAAACAAATATTTGATAAATTGCCTATTAGAAATACATACGTACATACACACACACGCGGGCGCGCGCGCGCGGAAAACTATGTCTTATGCCATCAAACAACCAAATCTGATGTGAAATATTTATATGATTTTCACTTACTGCAGATATCGCAATTTTAATTTTCCAATTATCTTTCAACCTGGATATTTTACTGAACACAGTATGTTTTTCACATACAACAAGCAAATGAGATGATATAAGATAATTAAAAGAAATATATAAAAATAATAATATAAAAATAAATAATAACAAAAACGGAGGGAAGGGAATAGCTAAGTGGTTAGCGTACTCCGCTAACCTACGCGGAAGAGCCGGGTTCGAGTCCAGCTGTGCTATCCTTAGATTTTTTCTTCCTAGGAGTCACTACAGTTCACTGTCCTTAACGAGAGAACACTGTCCGGAGGCCGGCAGTGCACCAACAAGGCTCCGGGCGCCAATGACCAAAGATGTTGACGCGCCTTAAATTAAAAAAACAAAAAGGGAGGGAAGAGATAAGTTCAGAGTAGCAACGCGGAGGTCTCGGGTTCGAGTCCAGCAGAGCTGCCCTTAGATTTTCTCTTCCTCGGAGCCTCTACAGCTCACTGTTTGGTGATGGAAATGTAGGGTGCAGTGAGTGGTAGGTCGGCAGGGAACTGAGAAGGCTCCGGGCGCCAATGACCATAGATACTGACGCGCCTTGAAATAAAATGAAAAATAATAACAAAAAGGAAAAAAGAAATATAACAAAAATCAAAAAATAAAAAGTCGTAACAAAATTGAATGACGGCCATCCAACGATGAACATTATGATTTGCTGAGTTATGAGTCAGCATCATAACAAAGATAAAGCGAATTCAATGGCTGCCCATCTCTATGAAACGATCAGATGATTGCGAGGCCATCGTCGCTCTAGTCTTAGGGAGAGATTCGTAAGAAGAGTTGTCTGATACATTGTGAGTGTATAGTGATGGTAAAGTAATTAACCCGTGGTAGTGGGATTTTTGGGTTAGTGTGGATAGAGTGTGAGGCTCGTAGTTTTTATGTCCTATAAGTTAGTCTGCAAAGTTTTAAAGCACTAGTTCCAGCTCTTTCCGAGAAAAACGCAGATAACAAAAGCAAAAACAAAACAAAAAAGCATTTAGTAAACAACGTTGTTCGGTGTGATGGATTTGGGCGCAACGTTCACACTTTTCAGTAGCTTGAATCAAGTCGCATGATTAGACGTAATTGAAAGATGTAAACCTGTTCAAGTTGAGTTCAAGTCAAATTACAGTTTCAAGAGAAGTTTAAACCGATTCCACTTTATACCTGACTTGAAACCTGCTTGAAAAGACACTTGAAAAGTATGAATCTCGCTTGAAAACTTGAATTCAAAACGCGCGAATTTAGATTAACAGCTGTTTTTTAAGCGCGGTAAATTAACAGCTGACTTGTTTTATTCTCGTGTATTGAAAACTGCCGAGTAAAGCGATGGGAACCAGTGTGTAAGTGGTGAAATGAGTAAATGCTTGAGTGCAAACTATTGTGACAGAAATACAAAGGAAGGTGCCATTCCTACCCATACTGAACGATGCTTCTTCCGTCTTCTTCAATATATTTATGAGTTCCCTGGCCAAGAGGCTTGCTACTAAGTAATTTCCATTTGAACAACTTCCGTCGACGCCATTTTATCCTACCTGAAAACTAAATAACTTAAATATGTCTGAACCAAAACTTGAATTCAGGTTCCTTAAATTCCAGTGACTTGATTTCAAGCTACTTGAAAAGTGTGAACGAGGCTTTGGAAGCAGCTCCAGTGGTGGTATCTGAACGGAATATCAAGTTTGAGCTAGTTGCGATTTGCCGTTTTTAATGTCCTTTATTCTGTCACTCCCACCACCTCTCTCTCTCTCTCTCTCTCTCTCTCTCACACACACACACACACACACACAAGCGTAAATTTAAAAAGAAGTAGTTGAATTCAAGGAGTTCACGCGCAATACTTGTATTTCCCGTGAGAATTCAATTATTCAACAGCTGACAAGTTCTCACTTGCTTATTCTCAGCAGTTAAAAACGGCTTAGACAGTTAACAAAAAAAAAGCCTTACACGCGATAGAATTCAATTTTCTCCACTACATTTCATTGGTTTTTATATTAAATTAAGGCGTCAAGCAAAATCAGCCTTGATTTTGACAACAAAATTAATAGTGTTTCGTTTTTATGCTTACAGGAAACCATCATAAGAGAAGAAGAACCAAAATGAAATAATGCTAAACAAATTGTATCCATAACAGCTGAGAAAAATACAATTTCTTTTTTAAATTATTCATTGTTATTTCATTAATAAAATATTATTGTTTCCGGCTCGAAATACAAAAAATACCAATAAATTTTATCATTTATTTATATTAATACAATTTGCAAATGCTAATACAATAGGTAAATTGGGATGTGTGCGGCTAAATTAACTTGAGTGGATTGAGGAAAGTGGCCAGTGGCTGGCTCATCATGGATGTGGAAAGTGGCCAGAAAGTGGCTCATCCTTGGCAGGGATCGCTCCTCTTGTTCGGTCAGGAGATCCTTAGCCAATCCTTGGCTGAGGAATCTTGTATAGAGTTGTTGTGTATGTTCGTTTATACATGGAGCGATATGTAACGTTTGTGGCAGTGACATATAACGACACTCTGTATGTAAAATCTTATATTGAATGGCGTGAATGACAGTTAATGTACGAATTTTGTCTACAATTTGAGAAACCATACCTTCAGATTACAGTATTAATTCAAGTAGTGTAGTTTTAAGATTAACATACGATATTTATATCTCCCGTGGTAAACTATCTTATAATGCGTTACAGGTTTTTTTTTTTTTTTAATTTAAGGCGCGTCATTTATGGTCATGATCTCAAAACCTTCTCAGTGCACTGCCGGCCTCTGGACTTGTTACAGAAAACACTTCCATCACCGGAAAGTGGGATGTAGAGGCTCCTAGGAAAAGAATTCCAGGTATTTGACGTATAACTATCCGTTTCCTTTAATAGCGTCTTTTGGGCTATATATTTCATTCGATTTCTATGCAACTCTAATTTTGGGTTTTCCTATGCAGATAACTTCATAAGACCAAAGCAGGAAGTAGGCTCGAGCAATCAGGTGTATGAGTAACAGTGCTGAAAACTATTTTATTTGTTCTATCTTCATTTAGAACAAGTAAATATGAAGTATGGACTAGCAAAGTTAGCAGAAAAGATGCCAAGCACGGTATTTGTACTTGCAAGTTGTTTTTTTTGCAACTCGAATTGTGTTGGCATCAAGCCATTCGCTGGCGAGCAGTGCAATAAAGGGCAGTCATCCGCTGCACCAGGTCACTGGATTTTGAGTTTTATTCATCGCGAGCATCTTTGAGTGAAGGACACACCAAGAGATGCTCACTCGTCATCTCCGAGTCGGAATCGTTACATAAAGGGCATATGGGGCTGTCCACGTGCCCCAAACAGTGCGTGTTGCAGCCATATACTGATAAAATCAAAATGTATGCGTTACGTGTCCAACTGTATTACTTTCTCTTACTCCTAGATCTTGCAATCGACCAGCGATTTTTCCTGTCGCAGTAATATATCTATCAAATTTATTCTTTATTTGTCAGGTGTGTGTGTATTAAAAATGAAAACTCGCAAGCTCAAACTTGGCATTTCCTGGTTTTGGCACTACCACCACATCTGACACCTAGGTTTCGGGCAAATTCATCAAACGGGAAAGCGGCTTTACGTTAAAATTTTTCGCGATTTTCACAAAAACGGCTCCAACGATTTTATTGAAAACTCATATACTGTCTACCTACATAAATACTTTGAAACATTTTCCGGTTAAAATTGATTTTTTTGGGGAGTTATGAGGGAAGAGAAGCAATTAAACTTGCCATTCCTCGTACCTCGTCAGCACAATGTATGGTTCTACCACCTACATAATTTTGATCACTTCAGAAGTATTGAAGAATACAAAAATTTGAAGAAAAGCAGTTAACCGGAAAAGCGATATTACAGAATAGGCTTATGAGTGTTTCGGAATTTCCTCACGAAAACGGATGCAATGATTCTATTTCAACTTTATATTTTGTTTCAAAGTGCATGGATAACAAACCTATCATTCGTATTTTTATACATTTTTTCGAAAAAAATTAATTTTAGTGTGTTCTGTGGAATGTGTGCCATTATATTTTAATTGCTATTTGAGTTTGTGTAATTTTATGGCACTTTCTTCTGGATTAAAAATGTAAAGACTTTCTGTTTCTACTAGCTGAGGTGTGTAATTAATAAGTACCCCGCCGCTCTATAAGTATGTACTTTAGGGTAAGTGAGTAAAAATTCCCAAGTTCAATTAAATTTTGTTTAGTGAATTCTGTCGGTTTACTGCAGAATTGCTCCAAAAAGGCCGTATGGCCATAAGAATATCTGTGGGCCTCCATTCTGGCCACTGTAGACTTAACAAACAGATCTGATAATGGATAGCTTGTGTAGGTTTTGTCAGGAAGTAGTAGAAACAGCTCTTTTCTCGTACCGTGTCAGTGTGTGAGGCTTGTGTGGCTGAGGTTTCTCCACTTTGGAGAAGAGAAGCTGACACCTGAAAGCTTCACCCAAGAGATTCTCGCAGGAAGCTCCTATGTCTAATAAATCAGACAGGGCTAGAGAGAGTGCTCTGACTGGTGGGTGCCTTTAAGGGGGATCATCCAGAAGTCTTGCTCCAGATTTCAAAGTTTAATTAAACAGACAGGACTGCAGAGGGAACTCTTAACTTGTAGGTGCTACAACATACCTTGAGTGGCACACAAAGAATGTATCTATCTATGTGTGTAAATTGTATACGAAATTTAAAGGAAATAGTTGAGATATTTTCGAGAAACCAGCTAATAACTGGGTGGGGGGGGGTTGGTTGAGTGAAGTCGCACTTGCGGGTTGATGGATTATGACTAAAACCTTACTGTCGCTGGTGGTGACGTACCTAAATTGAATATCATGTTTTCGAGCTATCTTCTATGTAAACAGCACTTCCGGTAACAACTTTAGTTAAAGAATTATTAACTTAACAATTATTTAACTAAAGTTAAACATAATCTATTTTAAAAATTTTCATACAAAATTTCTTTGATTTATCTAAGTATATAATAAAAGTTATTTAATTAGATTTTTAATATTAAGATGAACTATATTTGCAATAAAGGAAAGTATATACGTTTGATATAACAGGGAAAAAAGAATAAGAGAGAAAAAAGCAATGTTCTCATTAATTTTTAAAAAGGAAAACTCCGGGTTGGTTTTTCCTTTTTTTTCTTTTTTTAATAAAAAAGATTACAGTGTTACAAAGTTATTAATTCTGTTTTAAAGTTATTGAAGGTAGTGTACACTTTAAATATGAAAAGATAACTCAAACCAACCAACAGAATTTCCACGGCATAACTACTTATAAATAATTTTGATAGGGAGGGGCCTGAGGAGCAATGTTTTTTTTTGTTTTTTTTTTTGATAAAGATTAAATATCTTTTGGAAACAAATATAACAAAAACAGGAGCTGTGAAGAAAAACAGGAAATTGCAAGAAGTTTTTTTTTTGGAACAACTTATCGACCGACGCCAAATAGACAGACAGACAGGACAGTTCGATAACTGTGAAGAAATACAATTGATGTTATTAGTGAATCAACACGTCCAGGCGCCATCTCTTAGAAAATAATGTCAACTAACTGCAACATAAAAAATAATTACTAAAAAATCTGGTCGAGACACAATACTGTATTTAAACTAAAATAAATATAAAAAATCTGGAGTGAAACACTCACACAACTTTATCTTACTGAAATTATATTTGACAAATGTTATAGTTTGTGTACCAAATTTAACGAAATTCGTCGAAAACTGAAAAAAACTGTTCAGTAAAAGCACACTCCCGGTTTACTAATTTTCTTAAAACTCGGAATTTCGGTCATCTATTTATTTCTAATTAATTTTGTTTGGATGATAGAATTGTATAATCAACTATGATACCACTTTAGGGGAAGCTGCAACCCCACTCCTCCCCTAA